>JAHZMW010003264.1:0-36313 GCA_027743745.1 Alloscopus bannaensis
GTTCATTGAATTAGATGCTCGAAGATGAATTACATTTTCAAACACCAACGGTTCTGACACATTTTTCGCCTATTTTCTAGAATCCTGAAGTAGGTATTACACGCTGGTGGAAAATAATGAGCCTTCACACATTTATTATGCGTTGCGTCTTGGTTTGAGTTTGAATGATGATAAAAAACGTAAACATGGTTGTTGAATGAAAATGAATGAAAGTGTTTTACCAGACCATCGTAGTAAGCACGTTCTATACCTTTGTTCAACAGGATCAACAGTAATTCCCTCAAGTGTGAGTGCGAACTTTTCAGCAAAAAAATAGAGTTTATTGTAACCACATTATTGTGCGCTCAAAACTCGTAAATTCGCAACTCTACAGTTGAACGATATCTTGGGTTTCTTGATGTTCAAAACGTAAATTGATAAGGTTTGCGTAGGGCTGTTGCTTGTAAGCAAACAAGTAAACTTGTTTACAATGTCTAAAATGCGTACAGGAAAGGAATGGACCTGCATTTACATTCGCACCAAAATGCAAGCGCACATTCGTAAGTCTGTCTTTAATGTACTCATACACATAGATACAATCATACATATACGTATACTTTAAATCATACAATCATACAAGATACTGTTGAGAGGTTCACAGTCTCAAGGAGTAAAATGAAACGTTAATGTACTTACAATGACGCTCCATATCTTCACAGATGAAAAAATGAATGAAGGTACGTATTTGAGCAATTCTGTTCGACGACGACGTGTTGCGTTCACTTTCAAAGCACTCATTCCTCTAATAAAACCCAAGAAACTTTTTACTGGCTTAGCCTTCAGTGTGATTCAAGCCACACGATGATCAAGTGACAGCGCTATGCGGTAGTAAATACGTTGATCTCTCTTACTCACACATCGGAAGATTGCGTAGTATTTCACTGCGCACTGTGGTGTAATGTTGTATTGTTGCCAGCTGGAGGTTATAATAATGCTTTTTTATGTGAAGAGTTTGGTGCTCGTATTATTGCTGCTATTGTAGTGCGTGTCTAAGAAGTGTGCAACCACTTGAGAATTCGAGAATATAATACCAGCTCATTCTTTGTATCATACTTCAGTTCACATACAATCCCAGCCAGGGATTATTACAGATTAGTGGCGTAGGCAAAAAATTGTGGTAACCTTGATTTCCTGGCAGAAATCGTGGATCTGTGTGCTATTGTTGTTGTCTGAGAAGTGCTAAGCTGTTGTGCTGTGTTTCAGTGAGTTGATTGAGTTAATTAGTAGATCCAACCAAAGCCTTGTGTAAGAAGCACTTTAACATATTCTTTGGAAAGAAGCAATAATTGAAGTTTCGTAACAGTAACGTTTCAATTAATGGTGGGATCATGTACTCAAAGGTTTGCCGACTTTCGAAAACCTGGTGAAATCTGCGCAGACTAAAATCCACACGTCGAGTGCAATGTCGGAGAATTTGAAAATTGTAGGAGTGAAGAAATTCACTCACGAGAAATTTTGATGAATCATCGAACATCCGTTTCAATCACGCATATGCATATACTTGCATGTGCAGTATATCCTGTTGCCAGTAAATATCTACTGTAAAAATTAAAAAGTATGTTATATTATTTGGTCTAGCTGAAATGAGACATTAAGCATGTAATATTATGTCTATTATTTTGTATATGTATTTCCGTGTTATATGCATAAGTGCACAAAAATTTGGAGGAAGGGTACACTTAATCAAATGAGTAATTCACGAACGCGTTGTCATCTACAATTCGAAGAATGCGTAGATATGACTACTAGAAGAAACCGTCTATAAGGTGGGTTGTGTGGAGTGTCTCATCATCGTCATCATCACAAACCCAGCAGACACAGCAAAGTTGGCATTTACACACATCTTCTGGGATGTATGTATTTTCATGAGTTGAGTGCTTAGACAAAACTGCTTCTGTGTCTTTTCTAATAGCTTCACGTGCAGCATCAATATCAGCCAGAGAGCTGTTCACGTCGGCCTGTAAATCTAGACGTTAGATACATGTCGAGTGAGCCAAATATTTTGAAGGTTTTTATGAAGATGAAAATAAAATGCTGCAGTTGGCATTGAGTGGTTTTAGTTGTGTAATATAGTAAAGTGTGAGATGCATTCTTTTTGCGATGACACTACAACAAAGGAAACAGTTTCAAGCGGTTTTTGGTTACCAGTGCAAAAACCTCGTTGCATAAGTACACATTATACTTGGGCTTTCTAGCAGAAGTGGAGGAATGAAGCTGCGTATTCCAATTCCTATGCTAAGTAGATGTATTTTTATAAGTAGAATGACTATTCCGAGAGGTACTAGACAGTAGAAAAACTTTCAATGGAATTTTTAGGAAAAAAAGGTTGGCAGTCAGCGTAAAATTTTTAGCAAAAAAAAATCACATGTGTTAAGCCACGAGTAGATGCTTAACTATATTGTATCATTTCCGAAAAATGTGTCTCTGCAAATTTTTCTGGTTCAGGTCAGCCTCTTAAGTAACGCATATTTCCCTACGGAATACATTCCAACATACATTTCTAACTTCAATCTTTGCAGTATTCAACAATTTGTGACAGTGATTACAGTAGAGTATACACTTTTAGAGAGTCTACTCGGATGAATTTTATTTGGAATGTTGGATGGCGAACAAAATTACCATTTGCGTCTGAAATGAAATTGCTCCATTTGAGTCCACAGTCCAGAACAACGTCGTCCTACTTTTAGGTACATTCTTGTAGCGTATATGTACGTGTCAACAAACCGTTTTATATTTATTACATAACAATGGTACGTACAGGAGAAGGTTTTGTCAGGAGTTTGAGACAAAGCATTTTGAGCTGATGAAATGCTGAATCACATCAACTTCTCCCGGACAGGGGCAGTAGAGAGAGAAAGATAATAAGTTTTAGGACAACATTTTACAATTTCAAGATTTGAAGAAAAGGTTATGTTTTGTATACAAACCCTGAGCTTGGTATAACTTTCGAATAAAAGGTTGACTTTTTGTTAGTGCACGCTGCGTCCACACATAACAGCATTTCCAGTCCAATGATCATAGGAAAGTTACAGAAGTTTGGTCCAGAAAAGAATAAGTTGGCAAAGACATTGCTAGCTAGGTTTTTGCAATTTGAACCTTCTCACATCAGTCAACGAGAGTACTACGTCGCATTACGTGTAGTACAATATTTGACGTGTGGGAATCATTGCGAGCATTCCTGTAGGTCGTACGTCATACATCTATAAAATACTAATGACCGTTGAAAGATATATGAGTGTTTCATTTGTGAAGACGTAATGAGCTCGTCCTTGTGCTATGTACGTAGCGTGGGTAGAGGCTTTAGTATTTTCCTTTGATTGGATTAAGCGAGGTTATTATTTCCCCCTTTTTGGAAAGACCAACGCGAAGTGGCTCCCATATCTTCCTCCTGCCTTTATGACAGCTCACCGATGTTGTCTGTCAAATTACCCAGAACAGATTGAATCGTCATGTTCATGTCACATACTATTGCGTCCTCGTCTTCTCTTCTTTCCCTTCCCCTCTGCTCTAACAATCTCCCATAGACAACCTCCATGACTGCTCATTTTGATCGTGAGAGCAGAGTGGATCTATACTTTCAACAACATAATGCAGAAGTTGCGAAGGACGAAGAACTGCGTTGGGTCTGGTGGTGGCCACTAACACCGAACATTCACGTGGAATTGGAAGTGACGATGAGTTATTGTGCCTCGAGTGCCGTACATTCCGATTCGCTGGTAAATACACTCCATGTGATTTCTGTTATGCTGGTAATATAATTAGTTAGTGGAGTGCGCTCTTGATTTCCTGGAGGGCTTAAACGATGTGGCATCTTCTTCTCGGCGAGGTAGGTAGGTAGTAGCTAGATAGTGGGCGGGAGGGCACATTTCATTCTGTAACTTTCCGAGAAATGTAGACTCGAAAATAATGAAAAGGCACGACTGAGCTACCACATCGACCACCATCCCTTCGCTGGAAGTTCGAGGAGAGGCAAAAGATACAAAAACTAAGCTACTTTTGCTGAGGTGTAGTGATACAGGTGTATATTAATTATTTACTACCCATTAATTCCCATTTCCCAGTGAATTTATATGGTTATATTTCCAAATCCTAAATCATGTCCCCAAATCATTTTCACCAAAACCTCGTCTGCTCGTAACTACATCCAGTAACGGTGCCAAGACTGCATCCTTTTGTGTATCTACACAGTAGTGTGCGAGAGTCCAGAGATCAAGATTTCCGTCGGTAAACACATTGTGTAATATTCAAACAGGAGACGACAACGGATGCATTAATGATATGATGACCAATCTAATGGGTGGCTCACGGTCATGTTTGTAGGTGCAAGACTGGGGGAACGTGGAGTAGTATTCCAAGAGTTTCCAGTTTCACTGTAATGGAACTGCATTGTTCCCCGTGCCTTTAGATAGACACTCATATGCATGTACTGGCATGCCACAATCATCCTTTCCAGGGGATACAAAAATACCCATTATTGTGTAAAGTAAAGCTGGTAAAATAGATACAAACGTATGGACATATATACATACGTACGGAGGACCTGTGTGTATACACACAAGTTCGGATCTGATCTCTGTGCATCTAGGAAGGGGAAGCAGAGTAAAAGTCAATGTCAGTGAGTTTATTTTATCGAATCGGACGGAACAGATGGATGAACCGAGGAAACTGACAAAAGAGGGAACCCAAAGACGGAGATACTCTGAGTAAACTTTTCATGTCACTTTGCAGTTAGTTAAAAGTTATCTAGAAATGCAGCACACTCTTTTTTCTCTGTCTGTCTCTCCTCTCTCTTCTCTTTATCGGATAGTGTATCAAACTGTTTATACTTGTCTTGTGCGGCACTTCTTGCAAATGCGAATTCCTCCTCGGCCTAATGTTTTCATTCTTTTTTTCGCCCTTTCTCTCTCTCTCTCCAAACTTTGTCCGTTGTCTTTTCGATTTGTCTCATCATGTGCAACTCTGTGCGTTTTAGTATATTGATGCTATAAGGTTTCTATATTGCGTGCTGTACAATCCAGCAAAATTGTTGTAATGTGTAAAGTTATCCTGTCGTGTTTTATGTCTACCAGAAACAAAATACACCTCCAATGCACATATCCTTTTCCAACTTTTTGGCGTTTGCTTCGTCTGGGTGGGATATGGTTTTGTAGATCAGAACAAAAATCAGCTTCCGTTTGCGTCTCATTCTTTCTATAAAAAAACAAACTTTTGTCATACAGTTATGCACGGTATACCTTCCATGTGTCTATTGTTCGAGTCTGCTGCACCACGTTGCTGTCTGATGTACATAAAAAACAAAACAGTTGTATTTTTTTTACATTATTACATGGGACTTTTTTGGTTGTACTTTATGTCAGAGTGATAAATTTGGTGTTCTCTGACATGATATGTAGTAGATATATAAGCAGATAGATAGTTGGTGTTTACTTGCTTGCTTGCACTTTGTCACTTGATGCTTTTCTGTTATCGCAAAGTTGTTTTTACTGGCATTACACAGAAAACTGCATTACAACAACCTCCTTGATAATGTACTTTTATATTGTTGGAGTGATTATTTGGTTTCCGATATGTCACTCAATTAAATCGAACTTTGTGAGTGTGTACGTAATTATCCCTGTCATGCTGAGTTTCATGTTAGAACTGGTGACTGGAGTGTTTACGCTACCGTGCAGATTTCTCACTCATGGAAGTGTTCTCTGTTTTCCATAATCCAGACAGAAAACGTGCATTTCCGTTCACTCACACTGTTTCTACTAATTCACGCACTCATACATTTTTGTGCAACACACGATTGCTACAAATGGCATTGGTGGAGTTACTCATTCTTCGTCGAAAGCGAAAACAATGTGTCTGTGCATGGAGCAACGTTGTTGTTCACGCGTAAAAGGCTAAGCTGAAAATAATGGTTGGTTGCCAGCAGGTTTCTTCTTGTAGTTTCAATTACATGCACATATGAAGATATGTATGTATATCCGACGAACCATTTCTCTACTGCAGACTACGCGACAATATGTAACATTCAGAGAGAAGTTTTTTTTTCGGTTTGGTCATGTTGAACACATTAGAATGAAAAATCTTCTGCGAACTGAGCCCGCACAGTGAAGCGAGAGCACGAGCAAACATGGAGTTTGATTAAAAGTGGTGGCATGAGAAAAAGTTCATGGTTAGACCGTTATTGGAAAGGGAAGTTTATTTATTTCGCATTTTTCGGTCCAACTTTCAACGCCAAGCACGTTAAAGGGGTAGTCTGGAAGCAGTTTCCCCAAAATTGGTAAATGGAACTTTCCGGGGTTGTGAGAAAACGTAAAGGGTGACAGACACGGCAAACTTTTCTTACAGCCTCGGGGTGTGAAGTAGGAGAAAGGGAAATGTATTCATGGACTTTGGAAGCAGGGAGAAATAGTATCTGTCATCTGAGCAACTGCTGCTGAAGGTTTGGTAGTCATTCATACGCTTAGCACTTACTTTAGTCGCGTTCTCCAGAAGTTTGCCATAGTACAACATGTAAATGCCCTTGGTTTTGACATTTTTTATGTGTAGAGGTTGGAATCAGAAAATACCTGAACATACTCCTTCTGAATCTCCAATGAATTCCGAGATATGGGTCGCTGCAAGTGGTTCTGTCTTAAAGTATGCTGTTCCTGTCACGTCACTACAACCTATTAGCATAGATAAGCGCTGCTAGAAGCAGAGGCTGCATTCAATACATAGACATATAATATGGTTCGCCAGAGTAGTTTAATGGGTGCTTTTTCTTTCTATGCAGAATTTGTATATAGAAACGTATGTCTGTTGTCCTTTCCAGGTCATGTCAGACTGTGTTCCTTCGCCCTCCAGTGATTCATCCTATGCCTCCAGTTCACCCTCAAAATCCTCAAGTGGTTCTTCGACATCTCCAACATGTGAAATATCGCTGCTGGAGCGGTTAATTCGTATTCATGCAATTTGGTAATTTTTTTTGTGACTCAAGTCATGCCTCGTCAAGATTGAACTTGGAACCTTTTCAACTTAACCTATTTTGTACTACTATACCAGGTTCCTTCCCTCCTTGGGCCGACCTGGAGCTCTCCATCTTCTCCAGGTACAGTTTATCCTATCATTTTTATAACATACGTACATTTGCTTCCAGAATTTTGAGCAAGAATGCGATTTGGTGTATGTTGAATCATGAGTGACACTTGTGTTTTCCGTGTACCTTTTTATGCAAAAATCCCTAAACGTCGATAGTGTACGTGCCAGCGGATTCAGTGTTATTGGTTTAGTATTCGGTGAATCCATGTTAGGAATAAAACGCTTCATTGCCCTACAGGTGTGCCTGACTCTTTTGATATAATTCCATGTAAAAGCTCCGCTAAGCAAACAGTTTCATGGCCGAATTACTCCAAAGTAATTGGCAGTGCCTTGCCGTGCCCATTTCTTTCGTGGATGCTGCGCGTCTTCCCTTCTATAGAAGTATAGTAGAGTATGTTGGTAAAAACTAGGCTGCACAATATGTGTGTGGAGGCGAATTTTGTGATCGTGCATATTTGCACTGCTGTGAATATGACGGGGTATGTTTTAATTTAAAAGTCAGATGAGATGCGTTTTTTGTTAGCTTTCGTTTATATTTGAAGCAAACACAGGATTGCACCACGCCGTAGATGTACACGTTAACACAAGGTATGTTTATTGTAATGCTAAATAGAGACGCTTGCTTCGTTCTTGTAGGGCCGAGAGGTGGGGAACTTTATTGTAAGGAGCTCAACGCAACCTCTCACAATGGCACTATCTGTTAAGCTCCCGGGGAATCACGTTGATCATTTTTTGCTAAAAGCGGTCGGTAATCGCATAAGTCTTGAGAACTCAACCCACTCGTTCGAAACCGTCCACCAACTTATAGCTCATTACTGCGACGTAAGGTAAGAAGGACTTCATCTCTGTATTCCAACTTCCATCTAATGTAAACTATTTTCGTCTGCTTTCCAAGAAGCACGTCGTGTTCCTGTGAATCCAGTTTAAAATTCAGTTTGGAATGGCGTATTAGTTTAGAACGAAGATGCGCGTGCGAACCGTAGATTCGCAGAAATTTGTGTCTACATATTAAAATCAAATAGACACCGGCTATATTATAACATGTGAGATTACAGTTGTGAGGAGAACTAGGACTTCAAGTACGGCAGATACGAATCAGTTTGTATGATCAATGCGTTTCTGTGTTTTTGAGAGAATTTTCATACGGAGGAGAAAATACGACTGGAGGTGAAAATGAAAATAGGTATGCGATTATTGCGAGTATAAGCTCTTCGGATTTGTGTGTGTGCCTTTTCTCTCCGAAAATAATCCTATTTGCATTATTCATGCTAAAATTCCCGGATTCCCAGACTCTTGAACCCACATATTCACCGACGAGTGCTTCCCAGAATCCCTGTTCGCGTCTACCCTGTTCGTTTGATCAGGTTTAAACCGTAAACGACAGTGATGGTGAAAACACAGATTCAGTTTTGTTCTCCGTGAGAAACTGGTTTCTTCTCATCAATACTTAAAACCAGACAGTTAGCAAAAAACAGATAGCTCGCTATTGGCAAGTTCATAGTCGTGCACATAATGATAATAATAATGAAAACGTCTGTATATTTACATCAAGAAATGTATATATATATCCATTCCGTATAGGTCACCTATATGATTTTGTTTGTTGTATAATACTTGTGAATGTTAAATGTGGTATATGTATGTATTTATATATACAATGTCTATTATCAACAAGTAATCTCCGTGATGAAGTTCAAAAGCCCTCATTTATATTCACAGTGATGAAATACCCGTTTGCCTGCGTCTGCCAACTGCAATTGCGGAGGCTACGTCGAGGCAGCAACTGAGATCGTTTGCACTTCTCGGACAAGGTACGTTTCACGCTTGACTTGAAGAGAAATGTATTATGGATGTAACGTTGCATATTGGATTCTTCCTCTCCCCAAAAGATTTCCCCTTTGGGGTCTCATTAATTAGTTAAGACATTAACGTTATTTACATAAAACGAAGGGATGGTAGGGGAAAGGGTTGCTAGTTGAGACCTACTGTTTGTCCATTGCAGCCTGCATTTAATGAATCAAAGATAGCAGTAAACAGCGAGTATTATACAAGCAAAAATACATATGTAATATAATGAATAATGAAGGAGAGCAGGAATGCGCGTTTAAGTGGTACATCACATCACGATTAAATGGTTGATATCACACACTCTATTTACACCGTCCGCATCACTAATGATTTGCTTACTAATTCTGTCAGGGGGAAGCCCCATAATATATCGTTCGTAGAGCAGAAAGGGGAAGCTCAGAATAGCTTGTATCGATGCATGTTCAAAATTAATGTGGTCTTGTGTTCCGACGAGGAATTAAAAAAGGCAACCCTCGCTGAGCCTAGAGAATGGAGTTGAAGTAGGAAGGAAGTTGCAAGCAATTCACAAATTTTATGCTCGTGGTACTCAGAGGTTATCTGAAACAAATAGCGTGCTAATACACGAGCGTAGACATCACACACGTACAACTTACCACAAGTAACGTTTTGAAAGGATGGTGGTGCAAAGATTCCAAAAAGCAACTGACATTATTTGATCTCAGACATTGACCAGTGTCTAATGTATCTTGTGTTCATGAACGATAATGAATATATTCTACATGAATACACCCACTATCTATCATACTCTAATTACATTAATATGATAAATAAACTTACCCAGTAGGTATGAAATCATTTGATAGTGAATCAACCCTGCTTAAAATTTTGACTACATGAAAGTGGAAGTGATACCCGATCACAATAGCCGATTTCTTCGGTAAACATAATATGCAGATATTTTCATCGTGCTTCACGTATTTATCCGGGAAGAATTTGTCGCTGCTGCGTAGGTAATGGTCTTAGTTGCTCCAATGCAACGTGCCAGTCTGGCTCGCTATTCGCAGTTTTGTTTACTGGTACGCACACGTTTGCTTGTAAATTTGTCTGACCGAAATCGTGGTGATATCATTTTTGAGCGGTCATGGACGCGAGTAGGAGGTACATGTGACGCATTTCATATCGTTTGCACATATGAGCCATCCGCGTAGGAGTACCGTGTATTGAATGGTTGACGAATATGATTTCATTCCTTTTACAGAATTCTGGACTCATTCACCGAGCGGAAGTGGGAAAGAGCTCAGCAGCCCCTCAGATGTTGAAGTAAACAAAAATTTTCTGTCGTCTGGCCTAGAAAGCCATTCCAGCTCAAGCCAAAACAGTTTATGCGACGGCACTAGAAAGTAAGTTTCCTTCCAATGCCCTAGTAGTAATACATACGCATTCTTTTAGAGAGCAGTGTAGATATTGCTGGAATGGAATCCAACACGACCGTCTACGTTTTAATCCAATTCCACAGTTATGTACACGCATAAAACTGCGAGGATTTTTGACACTACGTTCATATGTACTTATTTATAGGTGCAGATTAAATGAGTGGGTGGCTGTACAGAGATATATGTACGTACATTTTGTGATCACGATGTTGTATATCATGTAATAGAGCTACACACAAGTTATGACGATGCGGTGTAATGTTTTTGTCTATTCAAAAGTCTACAATTTACACCGCAGGAACCGTTCAATGCAGTTTTCCTACTTTTCTTCACACTCGCTCCAGTGTGTTCCACACGGTTCAGTAGTCCAATAGAGAACGCAATCGTGTTGTTGTAGTGTGTGCGTAAAATTATGTGTAATGTGAACATGACTCGCAGCGTGTTGTACGTGGAAGTACGTTGTATGCTTCTGATAAGGTGTGACTGTGATAAGAGCACTTTTACTTATTATTGAACCTGCAAGTTCTACTGACTCCGATCCAAATGGTCTATGTGCGTTCTCAAACTGTCGTTTACGCCAGTATCCTTATCAGAACATTAGCATTCAGAGCTTAAAGAGAATGGCTTAGTAGTGTGTGTTTGCAGAACGTAGAGAACGCAAGCAAAATAGTGAAAACCCGTTCTCCTCATTTGGGAATGTGCTCTAGCCATTCAAAGCATCGAGGCGCAGCAAATAAAACTGGAGAGTCGTGTAGTTTTAGTAATTCTATGTTCAAAAGGAATTTCCTAGTTTTTCTCTCTCTCTCGATTGCGTAACTAGTTGATCCAGTTTTGGAGCGACGTTTATCTGCACTTAATAAACGGAGGTAGAATATTATTCGAATTTGATTCCTCTCCAGATACTCATTTTTTGTGTGTGTCTACGCTATTTTCCCCAGACCTTGCCGACCTACTACGCTGGAGCTCGGTAATTGTAATTCAACGGTGGGTGGAACAGGGGCAACATGTACACCGCCTGCAGTCCCACCAAGATGGTCGCGATCTACAATCCTTCAAGCCTGTAGTCTGCCATCTTCTGTTCAATCTACACCGTCGGAAGTGCAATCAACTTTTAGTGAGAAAAGTAGTCGTCCTGGGAAAAAGAAGAAACGAAATTCTGGCGGAAACAAAGCTGAATCCATTCATTACAAGGATACAGAGATTCTAGATCTGTTCAAAGGCGTAAGAAGATTTTTTCCCTTGTTACATTTTCCCCTTAAAGTCGCATATTTTTCCTAAGCTGTGTGTGTGTGCACACATCGCACATCATGTTTGTGTAGGTGCGAACGGTTGTCTTTGCCATGTTGCTATTACCGTTGATATACTGAAAAAAAAGAAGAAGCAGCGCTTCTGCTTGCTGGAAACAGATCACAAACACAGCATAAAAATTCTCTACAAGTAGTCAGACGCACAGAGAGACAATGTTTATGCCCCGTCGCACGCATGCATAGTGTTTTGTACATTATTATCACATCATATTATCAATGGATGCTATTTGTAGAGCAGCATGTGCGCAGGCAGGTACAAATAACATTTGTGTGCCATAATGCAGGGAGACGTATGAAAGGCACACTTTCAGGAAATGCTTTATATAAACTGCCATCCTTCGTTATTTCGAATAGTTACATGATGATATGAGGTGCGTATATACACACACCTGGAACTTGAGGCTGGAAGCAAGACTTTTTCACGTCCCAAGGAAGAAGAAGAAGCTTCTTGTCATATAGGAAAACGCTGTTTTTTCCCATGAATCTTTAATCGAATCGCATGTCTCATTTGATGGAGTGCAGGAGAAAGTTTTCACGAGCAGATACATAGAATTTAACGATGTGCTGTTCTTTCTCTCACTGCATGTATCTGTGTTTCTTGAACTTTCTTCATTTTCCGTTCGAATATTATATGGGTTTGTGTGTGTAACAGAGCATTCATACTGCTTATCTAGCAGTAAGGGGCAACTTTGGGGTGTACTTGAGACGAGAATTTAATAAAATCCTACAACTTTTCTTCCCCATTAAATGCGAGTGGTGGTGGTTGGTGTTGAGGAATTTCACCCATAATAATAACGCCACCCTTTTCGCTCGTTTCTTGCTTTTGTTCCCTCGTTGTATTCTTTTCTCTGTGTTTCGTAAGTGAAAGTGGGTCAGATAGATAGTACGCAATAGGCTTACGGGTATTGATATCCGTCTGTAAGAAACATTACAACTTTTTAAAGGCTTCCCACTCCACTCGTCATGCTCAAGTAACAAATAGCTAAAACTGTCCTGCTCGCAAGAGGAGAGTAGAGAGAGAGTACAGTGCAAGTACTTTTTTCCTGCCACTGGCTCTACTTGACTTTTCCTCCCTAATCCTACTTTAATTCTCTTCTTCGTCTTATATGGACTCACATCGGATGCAAGCCCCTGTGCCATTAATCTGTGTCGCTAGAGAGCATGAAATGAAATGAGTGTGACAATGTTTAGAAATATTTATGGGTCTCTGGGGCAGAATGGATGCTCCCTTTCACGGGCTACATGGGAAAGCGGCGTGGTTTCGCTTGTGGTCCTTTTATGAATCTGTCATGACGGGTAGTGGGTACGTATTAATAATCCTGAAGATGAGATCTCTTTGGAGAAAGAGTCATTTCCTATTTTTCGTGCAAACATGTACGCAGCTATAACGTGCCAACGAGTATTTTTACTCAAGAGCTGTAAAGGTTATTAAGGACATGGATGCTGACAGTTGCTTCATGCCATAATTTTTGTGTCATAGTTGAAACAACTTATGTAAAATGTCGCTTAATGAATAGCGTGTTGCAACTGTTAAAATCACTTAAATTAATCTCTGTCTTACGATAGCTTTCGCTTTCTTGAGACTCGGAAATTAATTTTAATAAATTATATTTACTATTATATATCATATTAATTCTTTATTAAATTAGGTCGTCACTACAGCCGAGGAAAAAGCCAGTGACTATGAAGATTGGTCTTGGTCACCCCATGAAAGAGCACAGACGCCAAGATTGTCGACCTTTAAGCCAGATTTAATAGCGTCTTCGCTGGCCTCTGATTTGGATACTTGTACTAATGTTCTGAGGAATAAGAATAACAACCAAGGTCATCAACTCCAGTCGCCAAACACAGCTCAGTCGGAAGATGAGGAGCGCCTTGTTGAGAATAAGAATGCTCAAAATAATAGACATAGCTTAAAAGGACAGCCACTCAGTCAAGTTCAAATTCATATTGCTGACACGAAGGATATTAATGTGAAAAGACGCATTAGAGGCGGTGTTGGGGGTGAGGACACTGAGAATCGTGGTAGTGTCGACGGTGAAAGTAGCCACAAGAAAAGTCCCGGTCTCTATTCTGAGCCGGCAGATTCTATTGCATTTAGACGATTTGGCAATTATCGACTCTCTGAACCGAATATACGGTGGTCACAACCCGTATTATCTCTGGTAAAGCTAGATTTTGGCGGAGGTAGCGGGGGTCTGAGTGAGGATGAAACTCGCATCGAAACGGTGGGGACTGGAAAAGGGAAAATAGCATTGCTGCAAAAACGACTTCAGGAACAACGAGAGCAACAGCTTACGACCAAAAGCTACCATCAAAGTACCAGCTCAAGCCAACATCAAACTACAAGTAGAAAAAGTGCGACCAATGTTGCAATTTCAACTTCGACCGCGGAGTTGCTTGTGACCCGTGCAGCGATGGACGGCAGTGGGTGGAATAACTCTAAATCTCACCAAACGAGTGGCAGTGTAGATAATCTGTATAATTCGACTGTGAAGCAGCTGCACGTACCGGATCCAAATTCAGATAAGCAAAGAATCTCGGAGAAAAGGACCTACAGAAATGACCAAAGTGTGTAACGCCGAAGTTTTCTAGTTTCATGAGTTTTTGATTGTTACGCAAGTTAATGAAGGACTATGTAATTTGTTCTTTATTTGCAGTATCTGAAGGATTAGAAACCTCTGACGTACAGCGTGAGAATGAGTCCAACAGTATTCTAGGAGTCTCAACAAATCAGTCCTGGAGGGTGGATAATTCATGGGAATTTGTGATGTGGCAAAAGGATGGAGAACGACAGGCCACCGAGGGCACAGCAAAATTTCCCGTTTTTACTCCCCCCAAATCCCCTTTTAATGCCGATGTTGGGACAGATCATCATTCTGGAGACAATTTTAGTGGAATCAGTCAAACAGAAAGCTCTTTAAATTCGGTTAATAATAACCAAAGCGAATTCGAAGGGAGCAATAATAATCTCCATCGATTTTCTCGGTACGACAATTTGGAGATCCAGAAGGCGGAGGATGAGTCAAGTGAAGATGGCCATATAGACGGAGAAAGTCACGAAAAAATTTCCGCCCCTTGGGACTCATCAAAGTGGGAGCACTTGCTACGCCTCGTGTCTGAGTCCACGCAACAATTGGACTCCTTACAAATGCTGGAATCTAGTTTAGATAAAACACGAAAACTAAATTCATTTCAAAGTCAAGTTACCCGTTTGGCGATTCCAGGTGAAGTCGACTCTAAGCAGAGGGTATGATTTTGCATTTGTAGGATAGATTGGTGGATTTAAACATTCTAATAATACATTATGTTTATTGGTATATATACTAAATTTCTATCAATTTGCAGGTTTCAAAGATTCTCGAGGTGAGTGGAAATGTAGACAAGGCAGGTAAAGCTGTCACTGGGGTTGTTAGAAGAATGGCTTCTAAAGATGACGGGGTGTTTGGACCAACACTAAAAAGTTTTATTTCGTGCACGATATCTGCAAAAACTCAAGATCACAACGTAAGCAGAATAATTTGCTATTGCTGCTTACCTCTGCAATTCACCAAATGATGAATTTTAATGTTGCAGTTGTCTACTAACCAGTCTGTCTACTTTATCCTTACAGAAGGTGATGCGAAATGTTCGACAGTTTATATCGGGAATGAAAAATTTCCTTGTTGGTGTCAGTCCTGAGACAGGGGAGCTAAGAGCAGAAATCAAGAAACAAACGGAACTTTTAAACGATTCCGAGTTTTTGAACATTGACTCAATTCTGGAAGAGGTTTTCGTTGATTTAGTCATTGCTCCGTTACATATGCATATTAGAGGACTCATCGAGTCTTACATTAGTAAAACTCAGGATTCACTGTCATTTTATGACCAAAGCAACATTCAATTCAAATACTTCACATTGGATCATCAAAGTAAAGGTGGTTTCGAAAAGTTGAAGTCAATTTATTCTGGATTCGAAGATGCAGTGTCTCCCATAAATAAACTCGACAAGTGGAATGAGTTTGTCTGTCAGGTATTTTAAATATTGAATTCGTCTTTATATTAAATTATGATATTTACATACATAAATAACTTATAGTCACGTATGTGTTACCAAATGTGATAATGAATACACATAGGTCCAAGATATGGAGAATTACTCCTCGGATTCATTTCTACCACTACTTACCGAAATGCTGGCTGCCGTTGCAACCGCTAGTCTACCATCTCATGTTGACTACATGATCGGACTTCTGCCACATTCGTTATCGGAGCAAAATAACTATTCCTTGTCGCTATTACAATCCGGGGTGTCAGGATTGAAATGCAAAAACGATGGTAGTCGCGGCTCCTCAGCGCTTACATCAGTCAGAGTAATTGTCCCTGACGAACGGAATGGGACCCTTATCAGGTTCGTGTGACATACATGTATATACATAATACAATTTTGTTAAAGTAATTTAGAGGATGTGAGTATGTATGTACGTGACCATGATATCCAGCGCTTACAATAATATGATGATGAATATAGGAAAGTGGTACCTGTACGTGAGTCAACAACCAATAGAGAGGTAGCGAAGATGGTTGCCTCCAAGCTTGGGATCACCAATCCTGGAGATTACGTACTTGTGAAAATTAAAGATGGTGAAGGTATTTACATACCTACATTTTTGATATGCACAAATGTGTACAAATGACATACTTGATGTGTAACTAATCAATGGGATTTTACGTAATTATAGAGAAACTATGTGTTGAAGGTGATCTGGTCTCACAGTCGGTGGAAGATACAACAGCTGCATTAGCTTTCAAAAGGGTGGATGCCAAAATCGGATGGCCACAAAGAATAAGCTGAACATTCAAACAAGGGATTCCTACACACAACGTTTATAGTGTTCGATAGCATAAGATTACTTGAAAAATTACTACCTAAGATCCTGACGCGGCCGGTAGGATAGACCAACCATATTGACATCACGGATGCATTTGTTTCCATGATTTTCCTGTGATAATATCGCATTACTGCCCTGCATTTAACTTTTTATTAGGCTCTGTTCAATTTTGTGTCACTGCATATTGCAAGTAGTGTTTTCAAGTATACGTTTCAATGAATTCGAACACACAATATATTGTAATAGTACGTTCATCAAAGAAACTCCAATAACGACACTTGATTCCACTAACCGGAACTAGTAGTTATATTTGTTACTACATAAAACTATTCAAATCAAGCTGCTCGCGTGTCAGGTAGAGGTTCTCTAAATTGACGTGTTTGTTTGCTAACTAGTCAGATTTTTACCGTAGAAAACTTGAACAATGATGTATTATTCGTACGCCCCGTCGCGTGTTGATTACTTTCCGTTTACGAATAGACGTAACTTTAATGCTTAAGCCAATTTAAGTGGTAATGTAATTATAATCAATCACATGCAAACTGTTTGTATCTATATCAATATAAGCATCAGAAGAAGTGACAGAGATGAGAGAACTCATACTAACTCCGATTTTATACCGATTACACATATTATTATTATATCCATGCATAATTGGTACGTTAATTCATATCGTACATGGTCTACTTAAAATGACTTTGAGTAGGTATATTATGCAAAAAAATTCCTAATTCTATACAGATGGGTAGAGACATGTACTTTAAGATGCTGCATTATACAAAGATCTTTAATCTTATTTTCTCTGTCAATGCAAAACAAATATTCATCTACAAATTTTAAGGTACCAAACCAACATGCATAGACTGTCAAACATACAGATAAATATACCTATTTTCCTTAATGTCGAATCTAACAAGAAATGTTAATAAAAAAAGCTCGGCTCTATATGGCTCATGTTTTGTAAATTTAGAAATAAAATGTTCTTTCTTATTGAATAACTATGTAACTTCATCCTCTACTAAAATGAAAAATAAATTCCACTTTTATTAGTGAATACAAAATTTTATTATTCGTTCAGCGTTGTAGGAGTCGCCTATAAGGCTATTAAAGAAACGTACAAAAACTTTCACCTCTTGAACGGCTATCATCGTAAAGCGAAACAAAGACAAAAAAGAAGTAAAAGTATCTGGGAAACATGTACTGACTCAGATAATCTGATTCTGCTAAATCCGCTCTAGTGCTTCCATCATAATAATACTGTTTCCCCGGATGACCTGCAATAACAAATCAAACCACCACGTTTTATTAAAAATTTGCAACAAGTTCGACCTTCTCTGATTCATTTCTTATCTCAGGTCCAGTGACTCCACCCTAACTTTTAAATGAATTTGTCGTGACACATGTGTTTTCTGCTCTACTAGTAGGTATACAGGTAACGCAATTCAGCATACAAATTACGTTCGAAAAGGATTACATGGAAAAAAAGGTTCGGGTAGGAATACCCTTCTGGATCACACATCAGGTCTTAGTACTTGATAGTGCCTTATTACAGGTAACCCTCTTTACATTTATTATTACTGTCCCGGTCTAAGCAAAGTTAAAAGTATGTACACAAACAACCCCCGGACAACTTTTATCGCCCGCCCGCCGTTCAGTTTCACTAGAAGCAGAAATTGAGTACATTATGTATCGTTCCAAACATCAGTGACAATTACAGAATAATTATTTTTCACCACTTACTTGCCAATCGCTTATCCATCAACCTGTAAACAAAATAATGAAATCATTATCATCATCCTTTCCAAATGTATTTGTCCAATATAAATCTAGCTATATCTTGCACTTTCTACTTGACTACCTACATTAAAAACTATCAGAATCCAACGGCTCACTTACTTTTTCAACTCTGGAGGATGTGCCTTACTCATTGTGTATCTGGTCAGGGAGAAAGAATCGAACAAACACAACAAACAATAAATATTATGTGTGGTAAACCAATTCGTGACAAAACGTCCGACTTTGATGTTTGATAATCACTTTGGAATCAGACTGGAAGCAAAAGTATCAAAACTTTTTAAAAATTCTCGACAACTTGTGACTTGCTAATAATAATAATGCGTATAGTATAGGTTAGAATGCATTGAAGTGTACGACATCGGCAGGCTTTGCTGCTGTTGTTCTCTGGATGTTTTTTACAAGCGAAGCCGCAGAATCACTCTTTGCGCTTTGACGATGACGTCACATTTCTCTATGCTTGATGCTGATGCAGCGACTACCGAGGGAGTCGATCACCAACAACTTCATTCATACTTCAATTTTCAATCAGAATACATAACATAACAATATGCATAAAACTTTTTTTTGTCTTTTATGCTAAATTGACTACAAATCCGACCGCTACAATTTGTTGAGACTTTTAAACCACTTTTTATTATTGCTAATATTATTGTCTCGTTTACCGAGATGTGTTTTCAACGTTCTCGTCTAAACTAACAAAGAATATATTATGCATGCATGCAGCATTATTATCTTGTGGATGACTGATGAGGTAGACTTGCTGTCTCAAGCCAGTCATGTTTGACAAAAAGTTTATGACAAAACTGACAGCTACACCAGTTTGTAAAAAGTAGTTTCAGTATTTTTCGCAATTCGCAGATGTATATTGTGTGCAAATCTCATCCCTGGTTAGCTCACTATAATGAGGATCGGAAAGAAGGCCGGCTCCTTCAACAAGGTTATGTATGTTGCAGTAGTTTGTTCCAAAGTCCAGCAGAGCAAAGAAAATACGAGAGGTTGAGAAACCCTGGAATGAGGAGTGCATTCAGTGTTCAGGGAAAATTACAACAAGCATTTAGACTTCTTCTTCTGTTAATGGTGAAGACTTACGATTACATTACAGCCACCCGTTGCAGTATTGCGGTAAAATTTGTAATTAAGATCATCTATGTAACGGGCCTTGGGCGTTGTGTGAATGCCATATATTTCATTCTCCTTCACATCTCCGAGCTGAAATAAAATGGTCAAAGCGTGTATTAAAAACATCTTTAGACTTTGTATAAAATGTATTAATTTTTCATGGCATTTATGCTTACAGTGTACAGACACTTTTGTCCATCTCCACAAGTACTGTTATCTTTCCAAATTTCCATTTGAGTAATTAGTTTTTCTTTGATTTGGGAACAATCTTGCTGGAAGGTCCTGTGAGGTTCGGATGGGTTTTGTTTAAACATGAATTCGGTTACGATTGTATTAAGGAACTTGAATAGAATTTTTAGTTAGTTTAAATTATAAAGCGTACCAAGTCACGTTACATGATGCATGAAGCGGGTACATGAACAAGGTGGGATTCCGAAAGAGACAAGCTGTGACAATGCTTATCAGAGTCAAGATAACTGCTAACACAAGGAGGATTTTCATCTTCCAGGTCCACACACAACCACAACACTTCTTTGAGTTAGTTGAAGGTTCTTCCGGCTCTGTAAACTTCACGTGGTTGTTCTTGACAGTGTCATCTAAAAACCCCTCTCCCTCATCATGGACGGTTTCAGTCATACCACCTTTTCATCTACCAAAAATATAACAATGAGGGGTAATCCACAAGTATTCTTATTTAGTTCAGTCGTGCATGTGTTCGAAGTAAAATAAAATTAAAGATATAATATCTATAACAAGCAGGTGCCGTGAGAAGTTTCCGTAAGGATATATATAACGATATTCTCATGCAAAATTAAAACGCGTACCTGCAGACTGCAAACCTGCAGTCGCACCAAAATTTAACTTAGGTTTGGTTGAAGGTGAAGTAACTCCGAATAGTAGAACTGTGTATCGTATGAACTTGGTAGAATTTAATGTATGTAGAGAAGTAGCGAGTTGTTAATTGAATTCGTGGAAAAAGCAGTTCCCACAGTGCTTGCATTTTAGGTTCGCTGTTGTTTAAATTAAAGTAAATTTACGCAATGCAGATAAGTGCTACGCTTGGGTTTAGAGAAAAAATATTGAGAAACTAGAGCATATGTACTGGACAAGTGTAGGTATAGTGTATCATATTCTACGTGTTCAATTCTAGTACACAAAAGTCTCATCTGTGGGTCTCGCTTGAATATCCAGTATCTAGAGATGCTATAGAAAATCTGAACCAACAAGGGAGTTTTATGTAGTATTAGAGAGTGACGTGACGCGCCTGAGGAGTGAGTATTTACAGACCGAAGCTGCAAATACTTCATTCATGCAAATGTGACTCGACACAACTCTAAGCTTTAATCAGACCATGTTTTTCTCAACCGTTGGAAATGTGAGGATTCACAGTTAACGAGAAGAATATGAATTAAAGACATTATTATGAGTCGAGTTGAGCAACAAAGCATACCATAGGTAATCAGGTTTGGTTTGCTCGCACGGGACCGGAAGTAGCACTTTAGTTTGAAGTAAATTTACTCTCTGCTTTATACTGAAGTCAGAAAAACTTCCACAGTTTCATCCTGGTTAGAATTTGTGAATAATACTGTACAAGAAATGGATGGATGGGCAATTTACGACACCTAACCTAACATGCCAGCGTAAGCATAAAAATCGGGTTATATTTAAATTTAAAGATACGATTAAGTTATCACCTTTCAGGCTTGTATTGCGACGATTTTGAGGTATACCTAAGGCTACAATAGTAACACAATATTAATCGTAGATTATCACACTAATCCACCACTGTTATACCAGAATAATTAAGTTTATTTCAGCTGACTTATTATGTGTACGATTACTTATGTCACTGATAACCAAGGATATCTGATGTTAGCGAATCTTGAATGGCAAAACAAATTCGCTTGTCGAGTCTGTAAAACATAAAAAGATTGACTGTCCAATCCCCAAAACAATATTCCAAGTAATGTTGCTTCCCAGGTGGATGGTTTGAGCAGTTGCGATCTCACCAAGAAATCAAAATTGTTGCAGTAGAAATTTTTGTAATCTCTTATGTACAGGTGAATTTCTACTCATATCTTTTGTTACCTCTACCTCATTAAATGAGCGACCGCGTCGCGCGTATTTACCTACCTGCCTGCCATGACATGCTATTTGCATGGCTTTACATAACACTCGTCATTTCATTTTCTAGCCAGCTTATCATCTTTCCTCTGTAGGATGCTGCAAAGACTCAAAGCGGACGAACAACTTTTTCTTTCTGTCAATTGCGTTTGACCCTGCGTTATAAGGGTTACTGCGTTTTGATACATATTTGTTATAATTGAGGCATATCCAAGATGAAGACTTTCGGCAGTGTATGCCTTACATAATATATACATACATACAAGGGTCTGTGTGAGAGAAGGACTACCACCAACTGTCCTCGTGAAAGTTAATGAAGCACACTTTTGGCAACATACTATATAGTTGGGCGAAGTTCATCAAGTGTGCTGCATTACTTCAAGAGTAGTAACTACCTATGATAACATAGATAGCTTTATCCTAACATACACAGAGTAGCAATAATGCAACACACTATACGGTCACTTTTGTGAATAGTCAAAGGATGTGCGATTGTGCGTAATATTCCCATGTGTGGTAATGCTAACCTTGTATACATAATATGTGAGAATATGTCTTCTCATCAATTATTCTGTTGCTCCACAAGCATTCCGGGTCAAGATTTGGTTGATCTATTGACAGTTTAAAAAAATAAACACTACCTTCTAGCTTCACAATATTTACAGGATAAGTTTTCTCCAAAGGGACTCGGGACTCCCTGAACAAAATTAACTACTTTCTCTGCCAACGCATTTGATTCAAATTGAGTCTAGTTGAATTGTAATATGTAATCTTTTAAGCTATGAGCTAACCACACACATAATCTTGTGAAATATGGGGAAAAGTGCAATATTTGTTCAGTTTGACGCGGTGTGCTGAAAAATAAAAGCGTAGTCTCAATATTAAAGCTTAAACAACTAGCATAAAGGCTCAAAATTATTGAAGAAACACATAGATATATTTGCATATATATGATTTATTCACAACAAAATTATTTTTCATATACATAAATACATATGTAATGACTGTCACTTAAAAGTAAAAAGTTCTCGAAGCAAAACTGCATTGCATAAATAACATTTAAAGAAACAATTTAGCGTGTGTGAGATGTAAACAAGTACGTCCAAATATAAATAAGGTAAATGATGGTTAAACCATTTAAGAAACTAACATGTAAACTTTTGGTTGATTTAGAAAAACAACAAATATTAACAATCATAATCATAACACCTTCGAAATAGTCACATCTATCGGTAGCAATTCAATATCACCGTTTTGAAAAAATTTAGAAGTTTTTAAACTGAACGCTAAACAATCTCCGATGTCCATTTCAAACCTGACATTAGCAGAAATTGGTAATGGAACGGCTTCCCAGCTCATTCTTCGGCCATCTTTCTCAAGTTCCAATCTATCATTTAAGAAATATTGTTCATTTGCTTCAGCCTGACCTGAACAGATGCAAAAATAGCTTTGAAATGTGATTGACCTGTACGCAAATTTGACTGCGTCATCTTTATTTCCAACGATTTGCACTAGTGCGCAGTATTCAGGAGCAGTACGAGCTTGAAAACCAATCGTTCCGAACGTAATCAGAAAGTACTTTTCGAAGCAGACTTGGACTTGTATCGATAATATTGCTTCATTCGTATCCTCAAGAACTGCTGGTGGATCAGTAGGGAAGAAAAACGTTGCGGTCTCACCTATGCAAACAGTACATAATACATAAGGTCAGCAAATTGTATTACCGAAGTGAGTACTTACCTACTTCAAAATTGTGATGCTGTTTACATGCTAAATGCATTACGATGGTATAGCTAACAGACATGGCGATAATTAGAGTACCCGTTATATATTACATTCAAACCGCTTGATTCAAACGGTTAAAGCTATACCATTCAACACGGGGACTCCGTGAGAGTGACGGCTCCTTCCTTTTAAATGATCTACAATCTGATCTAAACGTCCTTCCCATCTGCAGTTGTTATTTCTCAGAGGGCAAACATAGGTTTTAAATTGACAGATGGCTAGGTGAGCTTCTTTTTCACGGTAGAACATTTTCTCCTCGCATCCATTGTCTGAAAATTTACAAGGCAGCTTCACCTTGCATTCCTTCAGGATCTGTTCTAAAGCCAAATTGCGAGTAGGTTCATCTGAAAGCACAAAAAACATAATAAGCTTGTTTCATATGAAAATGTTAGTTTCGTTTTAATCGTTTCACAGCGATTGATGTAAATATGAGCCTATATAAAGATACTAGTTACTAGTGTACTTACCACATTCGATTCTGCACGAAGGGCAGATCTTTTTATCCAGGGTGTGCCAACAAAGGCCGCAGATAATGTGCCCATTTCTGCACTGAAAGATGGGCAAAACCACATCGCAGCACACCGGGCACTCCATATGCGACAAAAACATGGTTTGATCACTTTCCCCTGATGACCCACTGTAACCACAAGCACCAACTCCTTCCACTGATGAGTTTGGGTCTGCAAAAGTCTCCGCTCCGGAAGAATTTTCATCCTCTTTACCGTCCATTCTTTCAATATAACCGCCGCACCGACGTAACTGCAAAATTATATCTACAAAACTTTCATTGAAATGCTCTTAAACTGCAAACGTTGCAACAGAAAATGCAGGCAATCACGCACTAAACTACGCTTTTCAATAACGAGACAGATACTGTAAATACACACAAATATTGTGGTGTAAAAGAGAATATAACTTCTTACTATTCGTTCCTAGTCGTGTCTTTCAAATTTTCCTATTGGAAAGTGATAGTCACTTTTGAATATTATTTCAGTTCGAAAGCGTTCGAAAAGAGAGCTTTTAGGAAGGCAACGGCAAATTTGAATTTTCCCCCTTGACTGTATTTGAATTGAGAGGGGCAAAAAATGGTGAAAAGCGCGGCGTAAAAGCGTCGGCAAATGCGACAAGCTGCGGTTTTTCTTCGGTGCGCGCAAAGAACGGATGTCAACTAGAAAACGGCACTTTTTGACTAAAGAAAGTAAAGAAAGCTACTGATTTTTTTACACCATGAAATATGATGCTGAATAATACATCGTTTAATGCTTTTAAAGGTGGGCTCACATTATGCGCTTCATGGAAGTCAAGCAGACGACATCTTGACACACCGTAAATATCTATTCCTGTGGGTGAACGTTGAAAGTTGGGGATAAAAAAGTAAGAGAAATGGATTAAAAACACAGGCTTGAATGACAGGCTCCTGCGAGTCTGTCAGTGACAAACATTTCAGTAGGTTAAGAAAAAAGCAAGCGCTCCGAGAGAAATTCGAGTGCTTGAAAAATTTGATTATGTGTGTAAACAGACATCGTTTAGTTGGAAAGTATATTTTTTGATGGCGAAGGCACGTTGTCTACCTACATCATGTCAACCTTGAATGCGTTTGGTGCAAGGATTTGAAGTTGTATAAAACTGTTTTTTTTGTCAAAGGTTTAGTAGTGGAGGATGCTGGTATTGTGATTCGTCATAATACGATGCATTTCCAGTTCTGCGTAGGAAAGATATTGAAAATTGGTTCACGAAGGTGCGACTATGTATAGTTATGTGTAATCTAAATATGAAATGAAGGTTATATGGATACTATATATTATGTATCGAAATATTCGAACTTTACGAATGAATGAATATAAACTTAGCGCGTAGAAAATAATTTTATGCAAGCTGATCAGAACAAGCGGATTTGTGAATCCAGAACTTCCACATTTCACATACTGATGCATGCCTCGGTTCACGGTATGCGTACAATGTCGCTTAGTTTTGTTGGCCGAGCTTCTTTATCTTCTAAACCTCAATTTCAAGTCAAAATCTCCGTATGAAGTCAATTCCTTATCGACCAGCAGTTGTGAGGAATCCGAAAACCCGTGTGAGTGAAAGTCTTATTCGATCAACATAATGACAGGTTGTATAACTTTCAAAGCTTTTGTGTGTTTCGGTCTACGTGGACTGGATTTCAGAAACCCACATACAACACTTAATTATCACAGCCTACTTAATTACACCTCAAGAGGTTTCTTTGAATTCCAGGATTCGTTTGAGCTAGTCTCTACGCTTCGAAGCCTTACCGTGAGAGAGAGAGAGAGAGAGAGAGAGAGAGAGAGAGAAGAGAGCGTAGTTAAGTTAGTTGGATTGAGTGGCAAAATTTACCTTCTTCCAGCTCACATCACATCAGTACGGGTGTCGGTAACACGTATTCAGCACGTCCAGACCAGGCGCTAAAGCCGACTTCAAAAAGAACGTATTCTTAAGTATGACCTTAACATGACGTCGAATTGACAGCAACTCCAAGTTGTAATCTTACTTCCTTCTTATGTTATAAACGAGTGTAGGAAGTGGGGCTGATTTGCTAGAAATCAACCTACATAAAAACATACTAGATTCATACAAAAACCAGGAGCCTTTCGGGATTTGTTCAGTGTTTGGATGTAAAATGCTCCTTAGTTTTGTCTCTGGATTGAAATGTCATAAACACGCGTATTGTTGGTTGCCTTGCTGGTTGGCGCACAGGAAACTTTTTTCTTTTGTGGGGAGGAGAGGGTGAAACTGCTGGAGGAGTGATTGCTGATTGACTCATCATTTCTAACTTTGTTCGCATCTTCCTTCAGTTGTGCGAACAAAGATATTTCTGGATTCATAAATTATTGTACCCCTTAGGTTTACCAGAACAAAATGCGTGAATCATAGTGAACCTTCCGATAGTGATCAGCAAAGTTCGTAAAACTTATAAATTGAAATCGACGCCTACCGAGTACGTTCAAGTCTACAAAACTTCAAGTCTGAAGATCTACTATGCTTACGACTTTCTACTTAATCGGAAGCCCATTGAATAATAGGCAATAAATGTCATCGCTGAAAAATTTATTCTGTTCGATAACTGGATGGACCAGTTTTAGTAGCCAAAGTACGAAATTCGAGTTTGTAAATTGGTGAAAACCTGACTCGACCTTTGTCACATTTCATTGATTAAATATTAGTAATACGTAATACAGTAAACCTCTCGTCATTGTGTTTCTGAATGTGCTTAACTTAATACTTCCATTTCAATCCATTATATACTACTTAAACAACTAGTGATTGATCAACTGTCCGAATTATCTCTTGAACCCAAAAAAATTAAAGCATGGGTGATGGAATGGTTTTTGGAAGTAAAATACGCATAGATATATGTAAAAAAAATTGCAACAACAAAAATTAACTAACAATTGGTTTCTGGTTTATCACATTGACAAATTAGCTTCTGACAGCTCCCATTCGCACTTTAGGAAAAAAATTGTGAAGAATCGTCATAAAAATGTTCACACTTAATTCATATCCACTCAACAGAGTATTTTTGCATTTGGTTAGCTATAGTTGCCTCTTGTGGTCTAATCTTGTACAGAATTTTGAATTTCTCAAATCAGCAATATCATATATAGTGTACATTGGGCATGAGCTCATTCTATCTTAATTAATCATTGGTTGTCGTTGGCCTTCAGACATACTAATGAGCGCTTATCAGGTTCACTCTGAACAAAATTACAATACCCCTCTCTGGATTTCTTGAAAGTTTCTTGAAAGTTCACGTTTCAAGAGTAAGGAATGCGATGAACATCAATCAGATACAAATGCAATAAGTACATGCGGAGAGTTTTTTTTACCCGAATCGGTTTATTGTTTGGAAACTAACGCCTACGCCACTCAGTTCCCACGACTCACACAACACAATATTTGGGCAACACGTACAACGGTTTCTACGAAGAAGCACATGCCAAGGACTTTTGTGGGAAGACTCACGGCTGGGCTGACACCACTGCTTAAGAACGAGACAAACTGACAGTATCAAGGGAATGCCAAATAATGAATAAATGCTGCTCAAAGAATGTCAAGTCGTAAAAAGTTCCGCGTTTGTAAACCTCGTTTATACGCACAAATGGTTTCATGAAACGCTGACGCACAAGAGTAAAAGTGGATAGTGTGAGATCAGCTTCGCCTTCTTGGTTGCGTTCGTGTCTCTTTGGATTTAATGTAATGCCTTCACATTTTATATTCTCTCTCATAGTGTCGTTTTCTGGACGAACGCCTTTTATAGTAATGTAGTAATAGTAAGAGCGGACGTTGTACTAGAATATGGGACTGATGTAATGGGGATTTTGACTCTGTGGATAGTCTCTACTGTGCTTGTTTCTTACTTAGTGTTTTATATAGTACTTCGTGAACCGAAGGAAAAGCCATCATGAGTGGGCACCAAGTTGGTACTACTACCAACTAAGAATTCGCAACGAAATTTTCTGACATGCAAACAAGTAACTGCGGTGTTCAGTAATGATCAACATAAATCATAGTGCAATACATGAGAGATCTGTTAAGAGATTTATTACATGTAAATGAGTTTATTCTTGAGATTTCAAACATTGAATATTGTTGTGAGATCTGTTACATGGATTCATCCTCCTTTGGCAAATCGAAGTTTGTGTATTGTAAACCTACCACTCGTGCTAGTATGTTAAAATTACAATTACATTAATGTAAAATGACACAAGAGTATTTACGTACGTTGAAGGTCACGCAGCTACTTTCCTTCTTTCAAGTTTGTAAAAGTTTGCTTTACAGACGTACTTGAACTGTAGACATGTGAAAATCGACCTAGCAGAGAAAGTATTTTTTTTCTATGATTCGGTTCTACAGATACACATCATAGGTATATAGGTATGCATGTCTATAATTCTGATGCCGAATCTATTACGTATAATTTGCTTCAATGCTATTTACAAAAGTATTCACAATCAAACCTTTTATCTAAAAGAGTACAGAAAGAATATTCCTTACTCTAAGCCTTTTATATATTTTCAATTAATCATGAGTTAAAATAAAATTAAGGGTAATTATTAATAGTAATAATTAATGCTCACTATATGAAGTCATAGAAGAATCTGCTAAACACAGCTGCTGTACAGGAATCACCGTTAAACTATTTTTAGGTAAACGTCAATGTCTCAGTCTAAACCGTATTGTTAGCTGAAAGTGAAGCTGATTTACAGATGTATTCATTCATTCCGTCAACATATGCATTTACTTTGCTGGATAATTAAAATTATATTCAGGTTTAAACGGTCCAAGCATCTTGTCGTTAGTAGTATTGGAATCTGTACGCATAAAACCTGCATAGACTAGGTATTCATGTTCTCTCGAGTTTACCTTAACTGGAATGGGAAATTATACATCCATGCTAAATAATATGTATCAAGTCTATTTGCTTTAATCATATCTGATGAACCATATATCTGTATAATTTTTATCACTTAATCTTTTTAAACACACTTCAGTGTTTCCACCGCCCCGCAGTCTATTAAATAGAGAATACCTTCTTGGGAGTCACTCACTTAATTACATTATATTGTACCTACATTACATTAAAGTGGTCATGCATCAGGTACAGGTACGCCATCACAATAACTCCAGACAATCCAATCAATGCAACGCTGTCATTACTGCTTTAGATGATTAAAACTGTAATTGCAAAACTTAGAGATTGAACCCAATAAATGTTAATACAATATTGCATGTGTCTAAACTAATTAAGTTACAAGATGGACACAACCATTTGATTGACCATTGAGTTGGCTCAACATTCATTCGTCTTCCAGTGTGACGTCAAATAATAATGCACACTGGGAGAACAAAACATCTGTATTTACATCCAAAGCAATGGAACAATATAAAGCAACCAACAATCAAGTACTCCAACAATGAATCACTAATTTATGAATTTCTGTTGATCGACAATGAAACTCAATAATAGTAATAAGAACCCTGTTTTCTAAACACCCTGTGATATAGTTGTTAAAACACAACCAAAATGGAACGATGGGTATATTTACATACCTATAGACTAAATTGTTAAATCAACCTCCTTCACACATACACATTATACGACCCACTATTTCTCCGGCTTTAGTGGGATGCTCTGAACGCCTTCAGTCGTGTAGTGTGATACAAAATGAATAGACTTTTCAGTCTTCTTCAGAAACACTTTTTCAACTACCTGCAATACGGGCTCACCGAATTACGTTATAATTACATCTTTGCCCGACTTTCCCCTGGAAGTGAGTGGAGTCACAACCATCATGTCGTCAATACAGTATCCATGAGTGTCATTTGTCAAGTTGTGTTCTTCCGTCACTTCTTGATCTTGATGAAGTGGTTCTGTAATAATGTTCACATCCAGCGACTGTCTGTACTTTCCAATTTTACCAATCTGAATTCGGTCCGTGCCAGCTCCAGTTGTAACACTCAAACCGTTCGTTAAAATGTCATCATGCGTGGATCTAAAAGTTTGAATTAGAGGAGAAATGGCAGAAGTCATGTAATGTACGTAATGACGGGCGACGGCCAAAAATTGTGCTAATCTACTTTTCTATAAATAAGCCAATAACTAGAAAATTATGATGAATCTTTTGCGCTTCCAGCCTTTGAGACGAAGGATTTGCGTACACCGTGTGTGCAACTTCCATTCAAAGGATAAAATGTGTAAACGATTTTCTTCATGCTGTTTGCGGTAATTGCGTCTTAAACGTAAACGTGCAAGTTTGTAGCACCGTTATGCACACGTGTAAACACATTCAGTACTTGTGAAAGCGTATTGGAGGATATCCATATTTTTACATACTTCATTTCAGAGTTCAACATTTTTGCGGATGCTATGCTATGAAAGACAAGTCTGCCACCTATTCATTATTTAGCAGCCTCATTTACGTTGACATTTCAGCCTCCCAATAGTTTGTTCCCAGTTACAACTTTAAGTACTTCAGGCACTAATCTCGTGTCCCAGTTGAAGGCTGCTTCATTTATGCATACTACCATTTTCATATGAAATGTTTAGGGGCAATAGTCTTCAAAAATAGTTCAGTCTAATGGCTTTGTCTCCTACTTTTTTTACCCACTGCTTTCACTTGCACTAGAATCACAGTAATATGCAATGAGGTGATGAATAAATCATAAGTTTGCTTAATGGGCCGACAAAATCCTTCCGTCACACAAAAATCTTTACCCAGACGCAGTACCCCATTAAGAGATTTAGATTTCTACACAATAGGGTTTAATCTATTTCAAACCTTTTTATGAAACTTGAAAGTATGTGAATGTGACAGGAAACGAAGAGAAAGAAACCACAGTGGGATTATTGAATTTGAGGCGTAAACTTACATTTTCTCCAACCAAGAATATAATCCAACAGCGAACAGTTGTGTGGATTTGAGTTAAATGAAATGAGTGAGAGTGAAAACAATTGTCTTGTGTAAAATCGCAAGTTAATAATGGCTTTCACTGACTTCGAGGACAATAGATTTTTCGTTTATGATTGGATACATCCGTCGCTCCACTAACACTCATTCGAATCAAGAGGTTTCTTTATCGTTGTCAGATATTGCATCAAATTGAGCTGCATAGTGGAAAAAATCTTTGTGAGAAAAATGTATTCCACGAGTAGTAAAACATCGTCATCGGATTGCCCGCATCAAGCATAATAATTTATTCTTCAATGTGCATCACAATTCAACCCTCTCTTCTATGGGACTGGGAAACAACACTTGTTACTATGTTGTTATCACATGTTAGACAAAGACTTCAAAGTTCTGTGTGAAACTTCAAACAGCTCAAAATTTTACGTACAAAATACTGTCTATGCGTTTATAAAGTCTCGTGGATCTTCGCTAGAGTAGGTATGTACTTTAAAAGCTATATCAAAGCAACACAGTTGTGAGAATTTTTATCTGTATACTGTGCCCTAGCTGTTTTGCAAAAATTGCATCATTCTCGCTGACAACTGCAATTTTCAGAGTCATAAAAACATCCATTTGTCTGGAAACAAATGTTTGGCACGTATGAACATAACTACTTAAATATATCATCAAGAATACTCATATGACGTGTGAAGTATCACCTTTACAGCAGACGGATATATGCAAAATGTGACCGTCTGTGCAAATCAAGTGCTTCCTAGTGCACGTAGGACAAGAAAATATGAAAATCCTTGTATGCCTAATAATACAAATAGAGTTAATGTTGGAAAATACATTACGTAAAAATGTAAAGCACGGTAAAGCAACGTTGTATTCAATTGAATTGTATTGCTACTGTGGTATGAATCCTAAGATGTCATAATCATGATATCAGCCTGCCTTCACAGTTCACTTTTATAGTAGTCCAAGAAGGAATCAGATAAAATTAATAAAAGCGTTTTCGATTTCGATTGGATTGGAATGCTTTAAAAACGATGTAAACTTGAAAGTATATCTCACTGTGCAAGCAATGTACACATATATTATTGCTTACAAGATTTGGCGACCTTGACAGTTTGGCACAACTATCCTCTCCAATAGTTTCACTGTTAATTCCTATCGCAAACTTTCACCCACTTTCACCATTGCTATAACCTTGTGCTGTCGGGTCATCGACAATGCAAGGTTACTCCTGCTTTGCTAGTTTAACAAACACTACATAGCTAAACATAGACTAGTTATTCTCCTACTATATGCATTTTGTATCGGCATTTGTTATGCCATTTGCGCTTACCCCTTTGTATCTCCCTTCGGCCTGGAACAGGAAATACGAAAGATGACACGTGTCGATATATTTTAATGTAAATATGTAGCTTCCCAGTTTTCTGGAGCATGCTAAAATAGATTTGTTTTTTCTTCTATGCCATTTTTGTGTTTACATGGTTTAGACATTACGAAAACTTGTCGTCCTATTGTTCAGCATCACTTTTATATGTTCGACTTAAAACCAAGTGAAAATCAAGGCAAACAACTGTAAACCTTTGGAGATTAAATTGATGTTGATTGTACGCATGAAAGCAGTTCACACTCAAGGCAAACGGAATGCTTTCATAAGTCTGGAATACGAAAGAATAAAGAAAAGACGCAATGCTATTTACCTGCGTTGCATACGCGTTGTAATGTGATTGAGAGGAACCCAAATGTTCTTGGTGTCGGACTCCGACTTCCATGTACTCCATTTCTTTCCCAGCTCACTTCGCACCTCCCCATTCAAGAGACAGTAGAGAACTGCAACGAAAAATCCCTAGGAAAACATCAAACATAGGTAATCAGTTTCTTGAGGAGATGGGAATCCATTTTTAATGCTGCGTACGTGCGGGGTGGCTCGAGTCGTAGCAATGTTCCCTCGGATTAAATTTCTTATTACCCCAGAGCAGAGCTCATCTTCTCTGCACTCTCCAGAGAGGTTTTTGCTATAAAACCAAATGAATTTTTAAAGGATTTTTTTTGGTGCGAATGAGATCTAGCGTCAATGAAGATTTAAATTATGATTTACGGAAACTCGTTTGGAAAAATGACTTCGATTTTTGAGCTTCCACACTTTAACTCTCTGGAAATCACAATCATGGGAGTGTGACCGTGTTTCCTTCTCGTTTGGGTTATGTGTAGCCAAAGTGCCTCTGAGCTGCAAAGTAGTGCGCAAAGCCAACTTGTATTTTGTGGCTCTTTTCAACAGCTTTCTCTTTCTCTGCATTTTACACTGTTTCTTCATACCCCTATGAATACAAGGTCGTGTTAGCTATTGTCTGGATACAAGATTGTCTGTCGACCTTTTTCATCTTTTCAAACAAATGTTGTTGGCATTCTGTAAACGTTTTCTTTACTTGAAAAATTACATTATTTAAAACTTTCGGTTCCGTTTGTTGGTTTCACTATTTTTGTCAGAGGTTTTTAAAGGTAAAACAAACTTCCTTGATTTTCTGATCAGGTATGAAGCAGAAAACTTGGCTGCCTTGCTTGATTTTCCCGTAGTTCTCCGAACAGAAAAATCATATTTGCTCACTTGTCTACTCTGTGTCGTTAAAAATCAAATAGTTGATCGAGCTACACTATTTCAGAATGTTCTGGCTCGGGTTTTTTCCTCCTTTGAAACTTATGTAAAGCAAACACCTGCCAGTCAAACTCCTATTTGTTTTTGATCTTTGTCGAATTATAATCACTAAACTTTAAATTTCCTCGATATAATCATTAACGTAAAAGAGATATTTTCAGTCGACTCTCATTTATAACCCGAATCAAACACCCCGCACACTCACCACTTCAATTTTTTAAAAACTTTTTTCAAAGGTGTACCTGGAAGCTGGCAAAAAGTTGATCACAAAATAGCCAGGTAACTTCGATTACTGGGTCTCGGCCAATGTAGTAGCTCATGCCAATGAACAGCATGTAGTGGACCCCAAAAAGTGGCACCAGTACCAAAGTCGATTTTGCCCATTTTCTAACGGAAAGTATAACATCCCCGTTAATCCAATGGAGCTCGTAGTTTGAGCAAAGAAGCAATTTATACTTTAGCCACAAAAGATATTCTGATCAACACTACCTACACCTACTTTGCTACAATTCAAGTCCTATATGTTTAAAAGTCAATTTAACAAGCAGAAGGAAGAACAGTGTAGAAAACAACCCAACAAATGAACGTCAAGTGAGGGGAATGAAAAATTCCCCACACATCCTGACGTCTCAGCCGCGGTTTACGTCTTATCTTTTTACAGAACTACAAACTTCGGCAATGTCTATTATATGTACAAGACATCGCAAAAGTGTACAATAACAACTACTACAGTGCTTGTAACTACTATTAACCATAATTACCTTATGCATACAATAATATGTACAAACCTACGATTCTACTACGGTTCTAACTGAAAATTGTTTTTACGATTGATAGAGTATAATTATTCTAAGCAATTAGCACCCATGCAGGTTTTTAACATGTACATAGCATCAAAAAGCTCATATGTTGGAACACAATGAGCTCATCAAATAGAAAACTGCGTAAAAATAAAGTAAGTGTGCACATTGATGACGAGCAATGACGCGGCAGGTAGGAGCATTGAGAATCCCAACAAAAATTGTTCTTAATGAAAACACAGCAATTCATATATAGTTTCAGTTTTTCTGTAAGACAGTTTATGCTCATAGTAGAGTTTGGCTTTGTTTAGTGAAACCCGACAGACCATTCCATTTGTGTAAATCAATGTAAACGTTGAGCTAGTTTTGAAAGTTTGTTTATTCTGTCAACTTGTCAAGTAAATGCAGCACGGCAAAAAAAAGAATTTCTGTGAAAGAATGTTTTAACACTGGAGAAACAAAACTTTGACGTTTGCTGCAGTTTTAGGAATCTTTCTAGCCTGGATTGGTAGAATGAATATTTAGTTGGCCAAAAAGATCTTTAAAGCTGGCATACTTATTGTCTCTATTGTTGGTCCAATTGAAAATATTTGTTGTTTTGGAGAGTGCATAAGTTGAAGAGTGTTTTGATAAATATGGTAAGCAGTGCTTACTAGGTACTTGTCTATCGACAGGATTCACAAGTAGTCGAACACCTTGAGAATCTATATGATGTACATATTGTGTGTCATGTACTGCTAGAGCTGTAGCAATAGCCATGCTTTCCAATGAAAAAAATGGATTGGATATCTGTTACATTACACAGAGAAGACTTATAGTTCTTTGGAGGGGGCCTACATACAAAGCAAAGATGTATGTCTAGCGAGGCATCAGCAGGGATGAGCTTGGCTGGTCAAATAGAATATATAATTTATTAATGCATTATAGTACAGTGGAGAAAGTATGGTGGGCATGAAAGGGAATTCTGTCGGATGTATTCCCTCGCGTGAAGGAATAATGTAATATATGACATTGAAACAGTAAAAACCTGCATGAGTCCCCAATCTCAACATACCTGTACCTGTATTTTCGTGTCTCAATTGATACGGCTGACTGGAGCTTCAAAAGAAGCACTCGAACAATGTTCAAGAAAAATATGAAGTTTAACTGGGAAAAGAAAAAAACACGCCATTGTTACATATTACATTAGGCTTTTCTGGTTCAAGAAAGCAAACACTCCGTTATTCTTTTAAAAACATTTCAAGTATCTCATTGTCAGTAATTGTAAAACTGTAGTATTTCAGCTTGGTTAGAACGGTTTAGAAAAACATTCTCGTGCCTGTAACTATCATGATGAAAAGTTCAGTACACGAAAGCGAATGAGGTGCTTTGGTAAAGATTAGAGTCAGCAATCAGCTTTGCCAACCTTACTTGAAGTTCATTTTAACGCTTAGTAATTGTAAAAGAATACTCGATGCCCACCAAAGGGGACCGACTCTACCAGACTTCATTTTTACTAATATATGAGATGCATTCGCGTATAGTAGTGAACGTTTTCGAGAATTCTGGCAGCTTCAAGAATTTTCCATTAACTTTCTCTACACAAGAACAAGTCGCGTAAGATTTTGAAATAGGTTTTTCAAGGATTAGGAATAAGAAGTTTACGTGGGAAAAACCATCCTGCAAAGTTCATTAATCATTTTTTCATTTCTATATTATCGCTGAATTCTCCAGTTTCTCATCGGGTTTTGTTTCACTTAATCAGTTCGAGAACCAAGTCATCGAGACATTCAATGATTTTCTTCTTGCTTAACTGTTATCATCGCTGATTATAACCTTATTTGTTTGGAGTTAACAAACAAAAAGCAGCAAGTGCATAATTTATCTAGGAGCTATATAGTATATTTTGTTGCTGCTGTGTATCAGATGTTATTAATTGAATTTACAAAAGGTGTGGCGCTCTTATTTTCCGCCTATTCAAAGTAATTTATCTTTTAAAAGACACCATGTTTTGAAATAAATAAACCAGTTGTACATTGCTTGCTTTATTGTCTGTCAAAAGTGGGCTTTATAATTTTACAATTCCTTTAAATAGCCGAGAA
>JAHZMW010003265.1:0-20660 GCA_027743745.1 Alloscopus bannaensis
ACTTATCTAAAGCCCTTCGTATATATGTGTATGGTATATATATGTTGCTGTGAAAACGCACGCGTTCATAAGCAAACATACGTTCCCCGTATGTCGTCGGACCTAAAGGTCGAGCAAGCACCAAGCTGGAGTAGGTAGTGGGTGATAATGATGATGATGAAATGTATAGATCAGATTCAGCATCTTTTTAACATGGGAAGAAAACTAAAATTGTCCAAAATGGTATAAAAGATTTGTACATATAAACGTATAGTTTCGTAATACAGCTTCGATTTGGAGAGAAGCATTGGAACACAAATTGTCGATCTCGTTCCTACTGAAGGAAAATTGGAGCAGTGGCGTGACGATTATTTACGTGGAAAGTTTCTTTCAAGGTTTAAACTCAAGGTTCATCACGAGGCAGTAAATTTGATAATCAACTGCAAACATGTATTAAAGTGCAGATTTAAAAAGTGAGTGCATGTGTGAATAGTGCAAGCACAATATAATCATATACAACACTAGACCTTTAAATGTATATCGCAGAAGAAATTTCTCCATAATATAGTATAGTAAACAAAAGCTTCATGGAAAATTTTAAGCCTATTGTACTTTTAAGCCTATATAATCATTTATTGGCATGATTTAGCCTCCTAAAAAATTAATGTTGTATCATTTTCATTCATAAGCAATTAAATCAATATTTAGGTTTAAAAATAGTCATCGCTTTTAGTTTAATTAAAGCTGTAAATACCATATCCACATTGAACTATATTTCGTTTTTTTCAAACATTATGTTTTTTTTGTTGCAAAATGTGCAACTGAACGTTGAGCCGCCGTGCTTCTTCATATGACAAAATAAACTAGAGGATTTTTTTTTCAAATGTACATTCTATATTGGTATTTTTGCTTTATTAATAGTAGTGTGCGTATTCTTTATTTATTTACGGTATTTACGGCACAGCAAAAAACGATTTTTTTCTTCAAAAATGCCTTTTGATTTTTTGCATTATCAGCAACGTCTTCTTTTGTTTACGAAGCTGATACGATTCTTGGTGTCCGTCTGTGGTACCTCAGTTAGAGGTGCACAAACAGTTCCAATGCCATCATTAGCAGCCTCCTATTTTTTCTGTTCAAAGCAGCTATGATTCTCAGTGTCGCTCAGTGGTGCCTCAGTAGAAGGTGTTAAAATACAGAAAGCAAATCGAAAAACTTTCAAACAACAAGCAATGTCAATCCCACAACAACTTTCTGAGCAATCAAAAAGTCCTACTATTGTATCACATTAAGTTGGAAACTTGTGTCGCAGCAGTCGGTAAAGTTTGTACATTAGACAAGCATCCAATTATGTGGAATTCAAACTGCAATCCATTTGACACCTGTCAACGTACAAAAAACTACCATCCACAATAAGAATGTCAAAAAGGATACAGGTAACAGGATTACAAATGGCACAAAAAGGAAGTATATAGTTGACTACAACGTTTCATAATTACTTACAATTTGACTAGTTTTTTCAACATAACTACATAACAAACAATCCAATACAGTAGTTGTAATCATTAATAAGAAACAATTTTACCAAGCATTCAAAACAAAACGGATCATAATTTTATAGCTTTTATATATTTCTAGGAAACGACGTAATATAAAAAACTTTTTGTCGACTACATGCATTTTAATAATAAGCATATATTGGTTTACAAAAGCATTAACAATATCGATTAAACTACATTCAAATTCGAATTTTATTTTGAAAGTTCGCATTTAATTTGTAAAGTTCAACTCAGAAAACATACAAACCTATTTTTAAATGCGAAATGTAGTTTGTACATGAGCTCAAAATCAAGTAGAATTTGGTGTAGTTGTGAATTAACCAATGAGCTAGAGCATACTGAGTAGTAAGAGACGGCGTATTGTAAAACACTACAGCAAATTCAGTCCCACACACCACATTGACATACAAACAAAAAGTATACACAAAACGTTACTCTAAATTAGTTTTCTGTAGATTCAAATCCTCTGATGTGTCTTCGTGTATCATGCAAATTTTATAAACAAAGAGATGTATAGTAAACGTTTTTTAAAAAAACTTTTAAACGTTCAATAAAGTTAATTACTTGACCTTCTTCTAATCCACATATAAAAACTTTTCACAAATTAACAGTGCTACACGATTCCTAGGTTGGATGTCACGTTCCGTTTGTTTCAATGGTTAATCAAAAATATTCCTATACTTTATAGTCTCGATGTTTATTGCTTCCAATTTGACAAACGGATTTTAAAATGAGTTGTAAATGTATGGAAATTAATTAAACATTTGCAAATTACCACAAGCACGAATTTTATATGGCAGAGCCAAACCTAACTTTTCAGCTACTTTATGACTCATTAGCCCGTTAATATAACTTTATGCACTAAACAACACAAAACATTATGAAAATTTATCATGAGTCTTACTTTAGAATGCTTAATTGCATCAAGTCAAACCTGATGGCAAAAATGGATCCACATCGTGGTATATAGGCTTTAGGGAAAGTTTGCCAATTGAAACATCGTTGCGTTTGTATATCGAAAAAACAAAATCAAATGTAAATTCAGTAACGAGAAACTTAAAGTACCGAAATTTAAAAAAGCCCCAAGCAAAATGTAAAATTAATTAAATTGCGTCGTTAGACTGTATTTTAATACACCCTACCGCAACTGACCTATATTTTTTATTAGAGGCAACAAGTAACAATTGTACACGATGTTTCATGCAATATGTATGTCATAAATACCTGAAAATGTAGACTAGAAATGCTAAACAACAACTTACAACGTGAGTACAATATGAAAAAATGTCGAATATATACTTGAACAAAGTATCAACAAAGACATACCAAAACTGAATCAGAAAAAACAGAAGACAAAAAGTACAGGTTGAAGATGAAGTCTGATGTTGAAGTAAAAAGTATATGACAGTAATATACACAGTTTTGCTAACTCACATTGCAATCATAGTAAAAAAATCAGTGTAGTAACCTGGAATCAATGCAGTAATTGTTACTTGACTTGTATTCGACACGAATGTTTACAAACGTCAGTTCAACCTGGTCGAATTATGTCAACATGCAGTATTGTATACAGTACAGTATACGGCTTTAACACTTCCATGCACCTGACAAGATTTACATGGGTTTCATATAATCAGCATTGCTATATAGAATATAAAATTATATTTAGTTAGAGATAAGAAGATTACTCCATGTATAATGAAATGTAATATTGAAAAGCTACACATCTTTGATGAACAATTTCAAGCTGCATCAGCTAAACACGAGGATTGAAATTTCAAGTTCAACGTGAAAAGGGTTAATCATGTCCCATGCTGTAAAAAGAATGTAATACTGTCCTAACAAATCACAAAAGCACAAAAGTGTGATCATGTCTAGACACGAAATGCTACCATCATATGCATGCACTGATATATGTTTTACAATAGCATAATTTTATAAAAAATCGTTTTTCTGCTTTTTACATTAATCGGGACTCCAGCACTCTTTTTGATTTTTTGAAATTAAGTAACATCATCAAAATGAATCCACAACGTATTACTTTTTACGCAATATTTTTATCATTCCTTTGATTACTTGTTCAGAAATATGTGAGAAACAAAAATCATGCACCATTTGGGTAAGCAGTGAATTTGCGTTTGTAATAACAAACAGCACCGTGTTTATTAAAATTGACAGAATTAACTATAAAATTACAAAGAGTTAGTTCTGCAGATTTGAGTAGTTGTAACTGTATAATAACATTTACATGTCGATATAATTAGTACACCATAATGGCTTATACATTTTTTTTGACTAACTGTTCTTAACTGTACTCAGCTCCAACACAGCAAATGAAAGTTGAAGATTTGATTTTGACATTGCTAAATAACTTACTTTTTTAAATATGGTATTAATTCATTTAAACTTTGAGTAATGCAGTGCATACTCAAATAGTCGGCGAGAAAATAGTCACAAAACATCAGAAGTCAACCCAACTGCTGGGTTTGATGTCTGCTACAGGTGAGTAATAGAGAAACGTACGTATTCCCAGGGTTGTTTTCCGTATGACGCGATTCCGTTGGAGGAGACCGTTTGAAATCGGTCGTTGGAGGGGATGGTGTGTGGTGGGGTTTGGAGATGGTGGAGTAGGGTTTTGGAGGTCCGGTTGGAGTACGGTTTTGAAGTGGGTTGGAGACACTGAAGGTGAGAAGCGGAGGTTGGGGGTTGGAATATAAGGAGGATGGTTGTGAGGAAAATGTGATCGAAGTTGCTATTGAGAGAGATGTTAGTGTTGGTGCGTTTGTTTATTTGGGGTGAACTGAGTGATACCGCGAAGCAGAGACCAATCTTTTGGTCTCTGCTTTCCTTCTTGTTGTATATTATTTTTCTTGTTGTTGTTGTTGTTCTGGAGTAATTTAATAAACTTCATCTCAACTGCCTCCTCTGCAGATCCTTCCTCGCTACTGCCAGGGTCAAAGCCATTCTTTCGAAGCAGTTCCGAATTGTCATCAGTACTCAATTAACTATAACCCGCGTGATCACACAATTACACAACGCAACTTTATCTGCTTTCGTTTACAGCGGTGGAGGAAGAAAGGATTTTTTCTAGAGGTTGTGCGGAGTTGATTCCGTTGAAACGTGTACGCGTGTTCGTAATTGGCGATGGTGGCCCGAAAAATGGGCACTCGAGGCCGTCCGCGGTCCCCGACCCCTCGCCGGGCAAGGGGAAAAACAACGTAAAGGACTATATACCAATAAATAATTGTGACTCAACATTGTTGTGAGATATTTTTCGCATACATTTATACACATTATTTTGGTATGTGTAATTGATTTTGATATTTTAAATGAAAAGACACGTTCTCCATTTGTTAACATGCAAGAAATTAAAAGGGCTTTACCCAATAATCGGTATAATCGGGACATTTACTGTGCTGAAAGGAAGAGAGAGCCACAACAATGCCGCACTAATTACGTGCACAAAACTGAAGTGGAAACACTAAATTTCTGTAAAGGCCCCGAATACTGTGACAACTACGCAATTGTGGACAAGATTCCAACTACCGAAAGTAAGTACAATGTGTATGAAACTGAAGGAAAAGGCAAAGGACTACAAGCAAGTCAGCCTATTAAAGCCGGCCAATTCATAGTCTGTTACTTTGGCGAAATAATAACGAAAAGAGATTATGCACAACGGATGGAGACAAAAAAGAGAGCGCGCAGCTATTTTTTTTAATTGGGCAAATACTACGCGGATGATCATGATTACGGTTCAGAGAGTAAGTAACATAATTACCATTCTTTGGTATTTAATATAGTCATCTGCATAAGTATTTGATGTGTGTATTAACTTTTTAATTAACGTGTTTGGTTCATATGTAACAAGCAATTTTAAAAGGAGGTGTGTGAGGTCAAAAGTATAAAATTTATCAGCTAGACATGCCGTGTAACATATTGTTCAAAAGCAAATGCTTAATAAACACTGAATCTAGTATTGTTTGTTATTATGAACGCCCACTGTTCGAGAATCGGCTCGAGAAGTATTTTGATACTTATTTTGTCCTAACTTGGAGACGGTTAGATTTGTTTCCAAATTTTCAGCGGATGTTTATCGGGCTTTGTACTCTGTATATTTCAACTAATAAACACTGGTAGACCCTAACCGGAAGTGGCCAAAGGTCAAGTACATTTATCATCAGCTAAAATTTATCAGCTAGACATGCCGTTTGACATACCGTTAAAAAGTTATTGCTTAGTAGACACTGAATTTAGTGCTTGTTTGTTAATTATGATACATATGAGTATTTTGTACAACCCATTTACGATTTGTTATTTGTCCAAAACTCGATTGAGTATTTTATTTACATTATATTACAGAAACATTACATACCCATCTCTGCTACATTCATGTTTTCTATTGTTTTTTAAAGTTCGGTGCGCCAACCACAGCTGAAACCCAAATTGTGACATGGGTTTGTGGAACAGAAATGGCCAAGCACGGTTGGCATTGATTTCCAGACGACGGATCACGAAACACGAGATCACTTGCAGCTATGGGGACAAGGATTGCCTTCGGGATTTCTTTGAGGTACATTGAATCCAGTCATATACCCCGCGTTTTTTCTTAGACACAAACTAATATTCACGTTTTGTTTATTTTCTACAGTACTATCTATGCAATTCCAAGGATTGTGTACTGGCTCCGCCTGAAGAAAAAAACCATTTTCATGTAATACGTGCCAAAAATCCTGAAAGTGCCAGAATCATTTAATTACACATCAACTTTATCATAAAAAGCCAAAACTTCAATGTAAGGTATGCAAAAAAAAATTGTGAAAGACCGGTTAAAAAAGCATAAACATGGTAAAAACCCTAAAAGTTTAAAAAACTTCGTCCAGAACAAATGCTGCATCAGAATAAACTATTGGTAAATTTACATTTTTGTTCCAAGGGTTTAAGTACAAACACTTCAATTATGAACTTTTTTCGGTGAAGATTATCTCAAAATATGCCGGATCATTTGCAGTTATTACATTATTGGGAACCATCATTGTTTTTGTGACAATTACCAAAATTTTTTAAACTCGAAATTCTCCCCCGAGCAAAAAACATTGTGAAATGAGCTCTGTGGAAATGAAGCCCATGCTTGTAAGTATAATGTTTCCGATTTATGTGAAAATCCATTCACTGGTTTCTCCGAATTCTACCCCAAGCAAAAGATATTGTGAAATGAAGCCCATGCATGTAAGTATAATGTGTCCAGTTATAAAGTTAAAATCCAGCGACTGGGTTCCATAAGATTTCTAACCTTGTCCAAGAAACATTTCAAAGTGTAAATATGTACGTGATTTGCAAATAAATACATCAGTGCACGGTTATTTCACAAAAGTTGAGCTTTATTAAAATGAACTCAAAACACTTTTACAAATTGTTTTTTACATAGATTGGTTCAAGAAATATTTCTAAACAAACATTGGGTTACACATCAGCACATGAAGTTTATATATTCACTCCTTAAAACGATTATACATTTCTGCAACATTTTCATACAATTTTTTAAACTGAAGCACATTCAAACTCATCTGGCGTCCGGGAAATTTCCCGTAGCTCGTGGAAAAAATTTCTTCAAATACTTTAAACGCAAGTTTTTCACCATTAATAAACGGGCGGATACGGAAGTTATTCACAAACAAAACAAACGGTTTTTGCCAAAAACGTATGTGTTCCATATAATCGTTGCATGAGTCGCGGATTGACGGCATATCAAAGGTCTTCTTAATAACGTTATGTCCGCTTTGAAATTTTGCTAGTCTGTTTTCGTGGAGTAAATCTGTGCTCATAAATTTACGATTTAACAGCTTAATCAGAAACTCTGTAGACTATCAGTTAAGCGTATATACGGGACTAGCAACTTCAATATTTGAAACACTTTGTAGTACAATTCATTCTTTACTCGGACTATATAACGTTCGCAAAACGCCAGAAGAATACGTTTCAAAACCGAAGAGCGCATTCACACGTAAACATTTGAGGACATTGACGAAGTTTTACTCATTGACGAATGTTCATTGATATCGGCAGGTTTATTCAGTACTATCCTTCATAGAATTAGAATCGCAAAACGTTTACACAACAATGAATTGCCTTCCTCTATATTTATGTTTGGTTACTTTTCCCAAATAAATCCTGTGGGCTCAGTTTCGTTTCAGTTAGAACCGTCCTTATGTAAAAACCGTATTGACCTTGAAGCTCTGCTTGATTTTGAGAAGATTTCGAGAATGGTAGGCATCGAAGCGACCAGCGTTTCTTTGAATTACTCAGCAAACTTCATGATAGAAATTTGACCCAAAACGATATGGAATTACTAGAAACTCGGCTTTCAAGAAACTTATCGCAACATGAATTGGCTCGTTTTGAAAACTGAATAAAACTCAATAAGAATGTGCGTTGAATTCGCAAGTCAATGAATGTAACAAAAAGTGGATTCGCGTGAACAACCTGACAGTGAAAGTGGTCCATCCCATTTTTTTACAGGATTGTGCAACGTGCAAAAAAAAGTTTCACTTTTTAATAATGTCAACAAATACCCCAGTATTTTGTTTAAAATATTTGCTCACACCTCACCGTGTAGTCAACGGACCTAGTGGAATTTTAATTTCGTGTTATTATAAAAACGACCACGCTCAACTTCCAAAATTTGTAACTGTCAAAGTACGACGGACCTCGGTTAACGGAGTGTGTGGGAATACCCATTGCACCAATTACGAAAACAATCTTTTGTATGCATTTGAAACAAAAAACAACAGTAAATTATTTACCGCTACGGTTGTTTAAATCGCTAACTTTATTCCGCAGTCAAGGGCTAACCTTGTCAAGTGCAGTTGTTTCCTTCAAGAATTTATATAAGTGGGATAGAAGAGCCTACGTTGGCATTTCACGAGTTAGAAAACTGGACAATCTTGTTATAGAGTCAGATAATGCACTAATTGATTATTTTCCTCAAGACGGCATCCAGACAAATGACAAAAATTTTGCAATGTAACTTGTCTCGTGAGTTTTTCTCCAGCCACGTCTGAAACACACATTTTTATGCGCATATTTGCAGTTTATGTGGCCACAATTTTATGAGCTTGAATGACCACTTGTGTACAATCCAGTCCCAACACGGCGGAAGTGCTATCGTCAAGCCAGTCGATCCAAATACTGGACAACCATTTTTTCCGGAAAAACAAAAACTCGTTTAAGGATTCCATTGCAATTTACCATTTCGATTTCAAAGATGACGCGCTCTACTTGGGACACGCAATAAATTCTGTGGATATTGAATTGATTCAATTGGTCAAATCATATCTAAAACACTACGGAGCGCTTCGGCTAAAACTGGCTTTTGAATTGCAAATGTTGAATATGAAAACGGGGGAAGCGCAAATAAAATTTTACGGGTTGCTTTTTTCTCGAGTCACCCATGCCTCCCAAATATCTGAGACAATACAATTTTTTAACACAAACGTTATAAGTAGTATTGCGAATTTTGTGGCACGCAAAATAAGTGGGCTCAGTCTCGATCAACCGAAATCAACCGACTAAATGCTCCGAAAATTGCGTGTGGATTTATTATATCCCCATACATCAAAAGGCAAGGATGCGTTAATTTAAGAAGTGAGAATAAGTGTTTCTACCTATCTGTTCTTTGTGGGCTTGTTTTCGCAAATTAAAATTAAAAAATGGCAGCCAACATGACACAAAAAATCGCAGAGACAAGGAAAAGCTACATCGTATGTTTCAACTTTCTGAAACATGGGAACAATTCCAGAGTTCTGTGCAGTTTCCGGAAATGTTGACAGATTGTCCCGATATGGCCATGCTGCCATTTTTTGACGGAATCATTGGGAACATCGATAAATGTGTTTCGTTATCACGCGTCGGAAGACAACATTAAACCAGCAAGAATTGCAAGCATGCTGTATACTCGACATGTGGATCTTCTATTTAAACAGCGCAAACATCTGCCCAAATCGGAAAGGGAAATTTATTGGAACAAATATCATTACTGTACAATCATTAATCCATCCAGAGTTTTTAGGATGCGTAAGAAAAAATCAGAACACCTTTGTTGGTTTTGTCTCAACCTAAGCAAAAATGAAAATCATAAAACTCATTGCCAAGAAGTAGCTATTTTGAAATTTGAATTTCCTGTCAACAAATGGTTTCTTTTTTTCAATACTTTTAACTTTACCAACCGCTTTTTGTGATTTTTTACACAATGTTGTATTACGACAGAAACAAAGTATTGGTCTGAAGGGTTTTGCCTGGATTGTGGTTGATTGTGAGGGAAGACAGCAAGATTTCGAAATATTTATGGGGGGAACGCGCTAGATATTTTCATGGATCTTGTTCTTTCGGAATATTGTCTGCAACAAATTCAGGAAAAAGTCGTTCCTTTGCGGGTTACAAAAGATCACGTTCAGCAATCTAAAAACATTACTGTTTGTCAGATTTTCGGCAAGGATTTCAGCAGAGAAAAAAAATGACAGCTCATCATCACCATCAAATTCCCGGCACGGCAGAAAATAGGTTGAAACCCCTTTCGTGGGTCCTCGTATTTTGCAACGGGTTTTCAGACGTTCCTTGTAGGTTAATAATGGAAAACCTTAGTGACAGCGCTTTGCAGCGAGCCATTGTGATACCAAAATCTTTGGTATCACAAATAATATCATTGGATAATGATAATATAATTGGATATAATATCATTGGAATTCAGTTACGGCAGTCAGTGCGATTGATGGATTCGAAACAACATTTTGATACGCTCTTATGCGAGCTTGCGTCACAATTACAAGACAAGAGGTTTAATTTGCTGAGAAAAATGTTCAATCGTGACGCAAAATGGGCTATTCTGAAAGTGTCCCGTTTGCCCGCATATGATGATAAAATCATACGATGATTTGTTGAAAAATTTTCCGAATATAGTGATTTGTTTCACGATCATAACTTGGTGCGTAAAACAACTCTAGAAGAATATCGTGTGGCACTAACGGCATATAATGACTTTGGTTGCCACTCAATGCTAGAGTATTGCTATTTTGGTGTTAAAGTCGCATACGTGTGTGCTAGCCTCAGTTATGCATGATTACCATCGGCATTGTATGGAGACTTGCTCTCTCACTCCCTTATGGGACGTGAGTTTAGGCCTGTACAGCCTTTCCGTTTGAAATTACATGTCAAAAGGGGATTACGAATTTGATTTCAGCAATGTAGGGGAGAAGCATGAACTATTCGATACCTATAACCCAAATAAACCCGGGAAAATGAAAATCCAACATATTCACATTCTCGAGTTTATCGGTTTGCGTGCGAAACAATATTCGCTACTTTTTAGGTGCCCACATTCCCCCAAGTATGACGATGAGTGCACGATTTGTGACGACAATTACATCAATGTTAAAAACAAATTAGCAAACGTTCTCATGCAACACACCAAACGTTTTTAGACGCTTTGCAAAAAAAAGAAGGCGCTGGCATGTACGACTACTACACTATAAAATCAAATGCGTTGACAAAAACGTCGCGGCAAATTCGGAGTCCATCAAATTGTTTCCGCGATTGGATTTCCGAGACCCAGTCTTTGCCTTTGTTCTCATATTTATTTATAATTGTGTAACTCTTAAATTGTGGAATCATTGAGCGGCAAATCGGAGATTGTAATTTAATTAATCAGAAGACGTAATGAAGTGTTTCTTGAGCCAATTGAGAAAGTCGTTTTCTTATATAGGGCAATGCAGCCATCGTATATCGCACTTCAGATAGATGATCCCAGCGTGGTGTTTACGCAATCATTGGAAGACGTTTCAGCATTATTAGGAACGTGTAATTTACTCATTGTCTCAGATGACCGCGGAAGTTAAAGCTTAAAAGTGGATGAAAACCAGTTCATCACTGAGTGCTCCACAGTGGTAAATCATTATTATTCTACCTGCTTGATTATTATTCTTCATAGCGTCGTTAGCGGCGGCAGCTTACGAATACTTAGGCGTAACTGCTCGTTTTTCATTTTGTTCCAAAATTACAGTGATCAAGCGCAAATTATGCAACTGTGCTAAGATTAAACCAAGATCAGCTTCAAAATTGTACAATATTTATCAGCACTCAGTTAATTCAGGGCCGTGCGGCTATTGCGTTTTTGATTTGTGCCCTTTGTCGAAAAATCTGGCGCGAATTAAATCAAGCATAGTTTCCAACGATACACTTTTTGTCTACATTTTGGACAGTATGGAAATGCGCCTAATACCTTGCACAGTAGAGAAGACTTCTTCTAAGACTGTGCACATGCTCTCTAAAAACGTTTAAAAGCCTCATGAGACGGGCAAATGACAATCAGTTACATTCGGTTATAGCTTGTCTTCAGCTGTGTACAAATAATCAAATAAAACAAAAACAAAGCTGTGTACAAATCCGTTAAATATGCCAATACTCCAACTCAATCGCCTGTTTGCCGTGCATGTGTTAACTTGTCCCTCTGTTATTCCAATTATTAAGTTTGTGCTGTGTTGTATTGTGACAGTTTGTTTATCCATGGATTAAGTATGGACAAAAGTGAATTAATTGCATCTATGCCAAAGAATGCAAGCCGCAAAGCAAGTCTGTTGCTCAATCAGTTGTCAGCCTTTGATTTTGATCAACACGGGGTCGTGGGCTACGTCCCTCTTACATTTTCAAAAATTGATAATATATTTCCATTTGTGCAATATAGTGCTTTGAAACAAGGAGAGCCGCCAGTTCATTAAAAAGATTTTTTGAAGTTTGCCAAAAAAAGCTATAATTTCCTCACAATTGCTCCACAAGAAAAAATTATGGATAACTCCAAAATTTCTTCCATCATTACAGACTCTTTAATTCAAAAGCATTTTGAAAAAAATCGGGCAGCCTTCATGAGACTTGAAAAATTAGTTTCCTATTTAAAGTGGAAGCGGGTTGTTGTGTGGGACGAGAATGGATATGTCATGTGTGATAACGAACAACCTTTCCTCCTCACACCTTTGCTAATAGTCGCGGTAGTAAATCATACTTTGTTACCCGACAACTTTGTTCCATTTTTGCAAAGTTTAGTGCACTGCAAGGTTCCCCGATCATTCTTTGGGCTACGGGGACGACAAATGTACAACTTGTACCTAAATTATGGGAATCCCGATTGAGGAAGAAACACAACATCCTACCGAGAATGGATGAAAAATATTTAATCCGGGCTTGGAGGAATTTCGGGACTTCATGGAATCACGAAAAAAAAGAAAAAATAAGCCGATAAAATCTTGTCAAAAATTCCAGCATTTAGTTTACATTTTGTGATGTGGTCGATGGATCTTGGAGAATAATAGCCATTGTCAAAATATAATCGCAACATGAAATACCTCGTTTTGTGTGTCGATGGTTTCTATATATAACAAATAGCAATATATAACGAAAGTAAAATATACCGGATATAGCAAAATGTTTCCAAAGAATATTGACCCGCGCTTGGGCATCCCCGGAAGTAAGATGCGCCAACTGATACAACAACATAACATCAACGTCATAGTCTCCAAAACACACGCGAGCGTAAGCGTAACGTGAGAACATTGTTTAAACACCCTCAGGTTTTTGTACATTTTTTTGTTTTACAAAAGTTCGCATTGGACACAAACAAATGCTTTCACTGAATTTTATAATGGGACAAAAGAGTTGTGGGCATATAATTGTCGCTATTGCCCTGTTCGTGCTTCAAGCAGCAGCTATGACGGAAATGTGGGAAAGTGGCCACATTTTTAAACTTTCAAGAAGGATTTAACCCCATCAAAACAAAATCCATCTCATGTATTGCACTGTGATGAACAACATTGTAGACCATTGCATGTTTGCATAAATGGAGAGTCAACTTAAGTTTTGGAGTTTTGAACCTGTAGACAAAATGCATATTGAAGGAGCCCATCATTTAGTAGGCTTTACATTCCACTAAATTTCGTCTTACGTCATTGGTACAATTTCGGGAAAATGGCAGTCCATCAAAAAGTTCACTGCGTCATTGCATTTGGCTGTAGTAATGAACGGCTGTTCCTTATAAAAACTTCCGACAACTCTCCGACATTCTCCATTACTGTAATTATTTCATAACCTCTGCATTCCATCCATGCTAAATACTCGTCGATGCTTTCAACCTATTCAAAATTACGTAATCATGATTTCATTCATATTGCCTGAGAAAATGCTATATAGTAATTCGTGCATACATCGCTTGTACAAGGATGCCGCCAGCTCACTCGGAGGAAAAGTTTTCCACGTTTCAAAAACACATAGGGCTGTGGGCTACATGTTGTTCCAAATGGTTTAAAACGGACGGTCTGTACTAATGATTTGGAAGAGGCTTGTAAATTTTTAAATAATTTGGATCACAACTTGTAGTAAAAGTTGTACATGAAATCAAAAAGTATCATACGGTAGTTGAGCTGTTAACATGTGATGTTGCACCAACTTCGCGTAAATCCGAGTTAGTCCGTAAAGGCGCCAATGTTATAAATTCACAAGTCAAGTTGTCCACGCGCTTTGATATTCACGTTTCTGGTTACGTACCTTTTTATTAGTAAATGTTGTTGCAGAGTTTGCCAGTCGGTAAAACGCAGTTTGGAATGGAAGCGTTGAATATCTTCCCACTGGTGGCATTGTGGAGTGGTTTGGTGGCAGGAAATTTAGTGGAGGCTGCAATTTTTGATATTACACCATAGGGCATGAGCTCGGTAGTAACAGTCGTTGTGGCATGAACACCGTGTGATATTTTGGCAGTCGGTGGCTTGAATGCATTAGACAACTCTGGAGCCGCTGTGGTAGAAAAAGTTACTGGTAGAAATTTCCTAGTCATCTTCTGAAAGAAATATATTTGAAATTGAGTATATACCTCGGGTTATAATTTTGAGTGGTAATATACGCTAACTTGCGTGCCCGTCGTCTGAGGCGGCTACAAGTAAAAAGGCCCCATGGTGGCTGAGGTGGATGTGGAGGGAGTAATAAATGTCCAATTGAAGAAGCTTTAATACCAAATGAATCACAGTTAATTGAGGAAGAATTTATGCTAGTTTCATGTAAATCGGACATCTCTTATCAAATTACCCCCGAGCCAGCAGTCTTATTCCGCCCCAGATTTTGTCCGTCCTTTGTGCTTATAGTATTCAGAGGAGCCGTGATCTATACACAAAACACATAAATACACGCACGCACATAATTTATATTTGGCAGAGCTCTCAACTGTAAACAAAAACACGAGCTGAATAGTCGGAATTGTATTTTCGCAGAATTAAGAGAAAGACCACCTTTGCAGTGGTGAGACGAGTAGTTTTTTTGGTAGTAGTCGTCGTAGATTTTTTCATTGAACGAATGAAATCCTGGATTGCCAAAACCTGCACACATTTAAGAGTTAGCTAGTACACGTAGAAAATACTACCAGTACAATTAATTAATATCACACCAGTCACCAACTCAGGTGTCAAAAACAGCAGGTAAAGCGAGATTTCATCATTAGTTTGCAGATTTTCACTCGAACAAACAAACGCGTTTTCGTCAAACACATGGATCTTACACTTTTGTGCGACACAACTGTACAATTGTCACCTTGTCGGCAAGATTCCGCATTGACAAATGTCAAATTCAATACCACAAACATTATCTTCATTTTGATCTCTGTGAGTTCGAATGATGAAGTAACAAATGAAGAGAGATGTATGGAGCTCTCGGGGCGTAGATCGTAATGCAGGAATGTGCTGAGTTGCTGATGTTTTCGAGTAAAGTTTTTGTTTCAAGTATGAAATCCATTTTAGTGATTGTGAATGCTCCTCCTGACTTCATGAAATGTATTTTGGTGATTGTGAATACTCCTCCTGACCCAAGATCCCTTAGCATGCTAGGATATCCCATCTGTCATTCCAGTCGTAATTTTTGTGTAAGAAGGTACCACCATGGCTTCTATCATCACCGTAAGTTCCTTATTTATTTTTATGCTTCAAAATATAGTTTAATTGTTGTTTAATTGCTATTTAGGTGCGATTTCGAAGATTGTTCAAGTTACACTTTTCATTATTGCATTTGGGCTCGGGACGGGGGAACACTGCGTTTAAACGGCAGATTGACCGGTAGATATGACTGGACCATCTTTAACCCCGATGTGGAGTTTTGTGGAATTAGCCGCCTCACCAGAGAACCGCTTTGAATTGGTAAGTGAGTTTAGTGTTTTTCTATTTTAGGTTTGTTCATTTAATCATTTTTATGTTTATTTTTAGAAATGACTTTTTTCCCACAAGATTAACCGTGGTGTTAGTGTTTCTCAGTATCCTCCTCGCAGTTGCGTTAGCAATTTATTGCAATAACAAATTTTGGAGAGCGCACCACCCACGGGACAATGCCCAGCTGTGCGCCCTTTGTCGCCGCGCTGTTGGCAAGCTCATTGAGCCTATCAAGGCCTTTAGAGGCGATTGTCGTCAAACAAGGGGGGAGGGAAAAGCTGGAGACCAAGTTGGAAAGGGTGTCGACAAAAGGCAGCAAGGCGCGACGATGGAGCAGGAAGAGCCTAATTGAAATTTGAGTTGGCTTTTGTTGGTTTGTTGTGTTGCAGGATTAAGGAGGTCAACCAGAGACCGAATCGGCTTAATCTTTAAAAATATATCTGCGGTATATTAATGTAATAATTTGTTGAATTATGAGTTAATTGTTTATTTAGTTAAGTTTTTGCCTTTGTGTGTTCAGTGAAAAGACTGAAATTTATAATACATGGTGCTATTTTGTTTCCTCTTGCAGTAATAGTGTGGTTTCGCTAATTGCTCAATTAACCGTAACTAAAACTATTTAGCTAATTCATGCATAATACATTAATTAATTAACTCTTTGGCTTGCTATTGACGCTAATTTTAAGTTTGTAGGATGCAAAGTTTTCAAACGACATTTCATTTTTCATTTTGATTTTCGTTTATAGTGCAGTCAGATGAGAAGAAGCAACAGGTGAGTAATTAATTTGGAATTAAGTTGAAGGTTTTAATTTTATTTACAGGTACAACAAAGACAACTGGGCATCCAGCGTAAAACAGATCTCGGGGAGATTTTGTGAACGATAATGTGGTGCGTTCTGTCAAAGATAGGTTTCAAACATTTAAAAGCCTTCTAACATTTGTGCAGTGTTTACAATGTTTACATTTCTCGAAACAGTTCTTCATCGAGCGGGCTTTGAGTAACGTAGTAGAAGTCATAGTCAAACCACAAGTGTCCTTTCCAAGTTTCTTTTTGATAAGCGATTAACGTGACTCACGAAAGGGATTGAGCGCTCATCAGCAAACAACGTCATCATCATAATCACTCTGTCAAGTGCTTCACTTCTACCATTTCTTCGAACAGCACGGCCTCTCGTCAACAACACCCGCTTCATTTGCGGCAGATCTAGTTGAGGAGGGTCAGCGATCTAGGACAACACGCCGGACGACTTTGACGAATTAAATGAGGTGGACAAGTGGACCCGCTCCGCACCGGATAAGCTCTACTACATTCACCAAGCGGATGGGTAAGACATCTCATTGACCAGCCATTGATTGTCTGTGTTGGATTCATTCCATCAATATTCCCTCGTGTTTCTTCCCTTTTTAAGGTTTACCACGACAACAGCTTACAAGAAAGGTGCTTTGCGACAAGACTCCCGTGCTCAAAGCAAAGGCGGCCAGAGAGGACGCGGAACCTTTCGGGTGGATTTATTTGATGTTTTTAAAACGAAACATTGGCATTTTCTTGTTTCAAATTCGGTTATTGTGGCTGTGTGAATGGTGATTTTGTTTACGACAAAATTCATGATTGATTTACTACTATAGTGAAGTGCAAAACAAAAAACGAATTGGATAGTTTGAAATTTGTCATTAACTCATGTTGTGTTATGTATGCTGAAAAAAGTAGGTTGGGGTAAAATCCACCGACTACCGGAAGCCTGGAGAACAACATTCCCTAATGGCAAGGAGGAGCAACCCTTTTTTACAGTGAAGGCTGCGACAAAGAAGTCGAGACTTTATTCAAAAACCTTGCAGGATATCAAACGACGGAGACTGGGAATTAAGTTCTACATGAACAAACCTGCTTCAAAACATGAAAAATCAGGAGAAGCGAGCAAAAACAGGGTGCCGATTTGTCTACAAAAACACCTTTAACAAAGTGCTCATCATGGATGATGAGACCTACGTTCCATTGGACCCACAAGATATCCCAGGAAGATATCCCAAGTTTTTCGACGCACAGTATCCCAAGCATGTCAAATACAAAATGGTCATCCCCAAAGCAAAATTTGACAAAAAAATCCTGGTTTGGCAAGTTTTTAGTGAAAACAAAAAGGTGTCCACCCCATTTATTTGTGAAGCAAAACTGAATGGGAATATTTATTTGAAGGAGTGCTTGAAAAAGCGATTGATTTCCTACATTTATGGTAACTTCAAAATGAATGAAATCTTGTTTTGGCTGGACCTCGAATCGTCACATTATGTTTCGGAAGTCATCGGCTACTTGGGGGGCGAATTAGTTCATTTTGTACCAAAACAGAAAACCCCACCTAATGTTTCCAAAACGAATAGGAAAATTTTGGACCCTATGCAAGACGGAGTACTCCAAGCGACCCCTGAAACCCAAAAACGTCCGGGCTTTTGCTCAAATTTGGGGAAATATCAGCCGCAGAGTAGCCCGTGAATCAGGAAAAGCTGTTACTAGACACGCTGGAAATTGGCTGTGGTGGTTTTTCTGCGGTGTCCCTTTAATACATTTTGTAGCTAATTGAGAGTACTTTTTAATATAACCAACTGCTTATTCAATAAAAATTAGTACTCATGAAAATGCGTCTTCGTATTTTGTTGCCCCAATTCAAATCACCCCTTATTTTATGATGTTAATTAATTTTACTTTAATTAAAATTGAATGTTAGCAAGCTTAAAATCATTGAGACTATTAGCATATTGAAAGCATGTTTTACGCAGATGTATACACTGTCTATTAGAGACTTTAATTAAATTTTTATTTATTTTTAAACGATTGCTTGCGTGACTAATTGATCAATTAAAAGTGGAAAGAACGGCGTTGCTTTATCACTACTTAATGCATAGAAGAAACTGTTTCTAATGGTAGTACAACACTTAAGTTGAGGGGCGGAGATTCAAATGAACGATTTGCTGCAATTATAACCGAAGCTGATACTCTGACCCAGCATTAACACTGAAAAAAGAGCCGTACGTACCCCCAGAAAACGAACAAAGATTTCTAACCCACTTGATGTTCCGGCCCTGTCTACAGAATAATCTACCAGAACCACGATAATACCTAAACTTTTCGGAGGTTGTAGAGGTCATACCGGAAATACCAAAGATCCAAAACTCCAAAAGCCACTACCCATGTCAACAAAATAACAGGACCGACCCGCAGGAAAACAACAATTCCCGAAACCTTGCCGAAAATGTACAGGCATTGTGACCCACAATGGTACAAAGGTAAATCCACAGGAAAAAAAACAACTACAGTTAGGAATTGAGAAACTGAATTGAGAATTGATCGCAAAGGACCGTATCAAAATTTAATTACATCACATCACAGCAGCTTCACCGCACCTATGAACGAAATAGAGCTCTAATACTCAGTGTTGTGTGTTCACGTTCATTGAGCAAAACCTAGCAGGTTTTGCTCAATGAACGACGGGAATAGAGGAACTGCTTAACAATACCAACCATTCAGTCAATTTACTGAATGAGCACAGTTACACCGATCCAAATACTTTGAACACAACCAAGTTTAGACTAGACTTTTTAGCCGGACTCGACCTCGGTCCATTTGACCTACATAACGGCCATGATACGAAAAATAGATCGCCGTTCAATGATATAAGATTTTTGGTCATACTATTGTGGTGTATTGAGTAAAGTAGATTTACGGAGCTTTTACGGCCACGGTCAGTCAGTCACCGACTACATGAAAACGGTACAACAATCAGTAGTGGCAGAGCATTGCAAGGTGGTGAACATAATGCATGATCTAGTGGAATACGAGACCTCCCAAACTAAAGCAATTTAGGCAGGACTGAAGCTCCTCGTTGAAATGCAAGATAACATAAATAATAGAGTAGAAGTAAACCTAACACACGTTCAGACCCTGGCCTCAATTACAAAGAAAGTTGTCACAGTTTTACGTTATGGCTTACAGCCACAGTGCGCCAGACTGAATTAGTGAACAAGTGTAAACAAAACTTATTGCCAGTGGCAGTAGCAGATCAAGAAAATCTAAGATGGTATTTGGTTACGGTGGAAAAAAATTCCACAACCAACAATAACAGTCTTGTATAGGAACGTTAAGGTTCTAAGTAAGCATGTAAATAGCTAGTAAATAGTTACAACAGCATTCCAAAAATACAAAAAATATATATATTATATATATAAATAACACATTTGTTAACCAGGCAATTAGCATTGTTAAAAGTTAACCCTAAGGACTCCACACTGTAGTTGAGGGGATTTGTTAGCGTTGAATGATGCTATGAATAATAATGCGTAATTGAATTTATCGACATGAAAAGGTCTGCGAATTGCGAGTGTAAGCCTGTTGAAAGAGAAGAAGCTCACAGACTCACAGTAAACATCATGAATTCTCAATCAAAAAAGAGTATTCATGATATCGAGTGCAGAACATTAATTACAATGTATCTAGGTAAGTATGCAAATGTACACGATTTAGTGAAAAATCAAGTAAATAAATAAGTACGTAAGGCCCAACCCACAGTGACAAATTCTGTGACACCGTGTACAATGACACATAAACAAGTTTGCTCTGGAAGCAAACAAGAGTTGCAAGTATGCGGTTTTATTGCAGTATGAGTATAACTTTGAAATCAACTCACTGTCATACTGCTGTGAATATTACGTAAACCCCGTTACAAATGAATAGAACCACTCATTTACGGCCTATGTTAAACTACAACTTTTAAAAATTACTAACTGGCAGGGAAAATTTTATTTTTGATTGATTCTTCGTTTTCGGACTAAGTTTAATGTGGCCTATGCAACCAATGCAATGTTGCACATGAATAGCACCACTTTTTCTCCATTTACGTAATGTTAAAAAAGTGGT
>JAHZMW010003266.1:0-26107 GCA_027743745.1 Alloscopus bannaensis
TTTTTAACAAAACCAGGAAAATTCGAGCCATTTTTTTGAAAAAATAATGGTATTCATGAAAATTCATTCCATTCCATTTCATTCCATTCCTGGGAGCGAAATTACATTCCATGCCAAAAGGTCTAAATTCATGCCAGACATGGAATGGAATGAATTGGAATGGAATGCAAGTTTTCATGAGACATGAGACATGACTTTATTCACTAACCTATGTTATGCTTTGCATTTCAGCTATGTTTATAAGCTATTTAAGCACAATCGCAAAGAATGGAAAAAGTGGCAATTAAATCATAACAGAAACTGTGAAAGTGGTCTGCTTTGTCATTGCTTCCAAATCAGAAGATGAGTTAAGAAGAAGCAGCGAGTATCTCTGCCTCCCACACCGAGTACAACCTGGTTCTGTGCAAACGACGATTCCGTATGTATTTGACTAATAGCCGCATGCGAGCGGAGATTCCCAGAAAAGTTCAATGATAAATTGCAGAAGCTATATACTATATATATTATTATCTAAGAAAACCTGAAGAAATTGCGTAAGTTTTTCCACTTTGTTTACGTTAGACGAAACAGCTTCGAGCTCTTTTATTTTTCACACATTTTTTACACACGCTTCTCCATGACTTTTAAAAACTATGGATTCCTAGATTAATATGATAATAGTATCACCATTCACAGGCTGCAGTATTTCATAAGAGATTCTCACGCACAGACAATTATAATACGATACGAACGATACGATAAGCGTAACAAAACATTTTTTACAATAATATTTTTAAAAAATATATAATTATTCCACTCCACTGGTGTGTGGAGATTAATTCCAGTATTTACGCGATCCCATAACATAATTAAAACAAGAGAATTTTGTTTATGGAGACATTGCAGTATTGCACACTACATAATTATATATGCATGTATTTACGGAAAAGATCGCGTAGCATTAGAAGTTCACAGATTAATGCACAAACACAAAGCCCTACCGTTAGTTATGTTCTACTCTAATACGTTCAACAATGAGGGCTATCAAAATACCAAATTGTTTGGCTTCTCCATTACTCCTGTAAAACTACTGAACAAACATTTCACGGATCTTGAATTGGTGGTCCTATATCCTTCGAAGTTTGATAACCTGTGACATGTCGAAGACCCAGGATAACGGCAATGTTGAGCGCCAGCCTCATCGATGTGATACACCCGAATAGAATCCACTCATTTGGAAAAACCGTGTGTAGCTGCTTCACAATGAGGGCATTGCTCAAGACAGTATAGCCGAGTGCAGCCAGCCACATCTGGCATTGGCTTGTAGTTCCTGTATGCTACATTAGATCATCATTACTAAAATTAATCATCGTAATAATTCACCCATGAAATAATATTGTTGTACACAAATACTTCCTTACAAAGCTAAGATAGCTTGACAACTCAAATAGTCCCCAAATCACGAGACACGTTAGCAGGGGAATGTACTTCTCCCCAGGCCAAATCCTCGAGATAAGGTCCAGGGCCGTGATAGATGCCAAATCGAGTAAGGTAACAAATCTCAAGCACTTTCTCGTGAGTGACTCGTTAACCGCTGGCTTGCTGCAATTTGGAAGCCAGTACAGCAACAACAGGAAAAATATCATGCGACTCAGGTTTGCCAATGGGACTCCAACTCGGTCCACCAACTCATTGCCGGAGCCGCCATGAAAGAATAAAATGACGAGCTGGACGTTCGAGAGGACCCATATTTGAACTCCATCCCACGCCCGTTTCGGATCGTTTTCCTAAACACAAATGTGAAACATATTTAGAGAAAATATATTCTAACTTCTGAAAACCTCTAGATTCAAAGATGGCTTACCAATCGGAGCTTTTGCAAAGAGTAAATTGCATACAAATGAAATCCGGTCAGGTACACTCGGAACAAGAAATGGTAATCGAAAAGGCCCGAATCGGAGGTGTGATTGAGAATGATGTAAAACACGAAAAAGTAAGATGCAATGCACAAATCTATCGCGGATATCAGTGCTACGCTGATTTGAACTCCTTGCCTCGTATTCATGGTCGTGGACAAGTATAATTAATTGTACACGAAATCCAGTTAAATTTTTGAAGTGATTGGGGTAATTCAGAGTTCAAAATTGAATACTGAACTTCACGCTCATGCTACTCGTGATTCTTGAAGGTTCAGCCGTATGTGAAGTAAATCCAAGATGGGCACTGGAAGCAAAATAAGTTATTTTTTAATTTTGTGGTAAGCACACAGGCTTATTAAGAAACCTCGTGGTTGCAGAAATAAAAAGTAAAATTGCATATGTACGCTATAAATGTAGAATATAAACTACTTTTGAATGGCGTGTGCACACTCTTACAAGTAAGTACTCTTGTTAGTGCTAAGTAAATGTAATAATCACTTTGATTCTAGGACTGACTAGAACGGCTAATATCTACGGTGAAACTGGTTCAAGGCATTTCAAGGTCAGGAGCAGGAAAGCATCCAAAACCTGACTTTGCGGATGAGTGAAGCTAGCTTGATATTATAATTCTTCCCCGAGAGTTGCTGGTAGCTATAATTTTTTCTAACAACATATAAAAAAGACTGGAATACCGGAAACAGTTTCAAATCCATCGCCTGTCAAACAACGAATTCAATAAGAGATTCTACACTGGACCGACTGGTCGCGCTTAAGGTGGTATTTAAGCGGTAATCCTTATAACGCAAATGTATAATGCCTATTCATTCTGTAGCTTGTGGGTTATACATATGAAGAAATAGGGTTAGACTTGCAAAACCTCTCCTCTTCAAACTATAATTAGGTAGGTATTAAATGCGATGAGTTCACTGAGACAAAAAAAAATTCTCCAGCAACTTTTTTCTGCTTACGTCTCCACTGTCGTAACGTAACTGCCTTGCCTGTTTGGATTTATGTATTCTAAAGGCAAACTATAACAATCGTATGGCACACATGTTGCTGCAAGTCATTTGCATAAAATGCCATACCTGTATAAATCCATATACGCAAGGCAGTTACGACAGTGGGGAGTAAATGTGATGATTGAATATGAATGAATAGTGGCGATAAGTGACGTGGAGTTGTTTGATTACAGCGAATAATAGAAGCACATTTTGACACCAAATTAACGAGCATCAGAAATGACTCCAATTCCCGAGCATCAGAATTACTGGAACGGATAGTATCTGCATTCGACTCGAGGCAGCTACTGACAATGCAACTGACACCTACTGCTTATGCTGAAACTGATACGTATTTCTCGATTACCAAAGAAACTGGCTAAGTTGCTTAAGATGGCTAAGAAACTTAAATATTTTTGCTACCTTCACAAATAGATTGAAAAAGGAGTAATTGTCAAATGGTTGGCGGCTCGCTAGCCCGCGCAAACAGCAATACAATTACATGCAGTATGTTGGTTTAAAATTAGCTCGTTTTAAAATTTGTTGGTTTTATTGTAAATAAAACGATCAGAACGGAGTAGTGGCATAAATCTTAAGTGAGCTACATATAAGCACAAATGTAACTAACATACAATCACATAATCCACAGTCGTTTCATTCATGGGTTTCAATTAAACATACATGGGTTAACATAAAAAATATAACACAGTAATTTAAAAAGTTCATTGCTTCTTCATTATTCCTAAAAGTTTGACACCCTCGTTTTAAGTCACATATTAATACTTACAAAGTCACTTGTGCAATATTACACTGTTATTCATATTCATACAATTCATCCATATCAGCCGTCTCTTCGTCTTCCGAAGGTAACTCCACTTCATCAAACTTAGTCAAATCAGCGTCCTCGATGCTGCCCTGAAACACGAAACGCGTAAATTCGAATTGCACTTTACATATTATTAACAATTGAACAGTTTATCAGTCTGATTTTTAATTTTTTGAGTACTTCAATAAATCCCACGTGTAAATTCAGCATGTCTCTCACATCCGCAATTGCGTCCTTCAGTCGCTATCGTAAAATAATAAGGACAATTATTTCTCACCTCAATGACTAACAAGAAATTGTTGCAATTAGGTGTATACATACTTACGTCTCTTAGACCTACATTGAACTGCCGCTTGTCATCTATAATATCTGGAAGTGTGGTCAAACGGTCGTAGTTCTCCAGTACTGCCATTCTCTTTAAATAAAATCAATTTAAAGTTTCAAACATAGTATATACTTGTGGATTTCATCCACAATCTGACATACAAGTATCCGCGCACATACCAATTCATCCGAAAGTCCACCTTTACTGGAAAATTGGGTGATTAAACGGTCAGCGATCAATTTAGGAATGTAATCTTGAGTATGAGCTTTCACCAAGTTGAAATATTGCTTCACCATTTCTTTGATAAGATGAGTAACTGCAGAGCTTTTAAACCTCTCTTGGAAACGGTGTTCACGTTCACCGCTGTCTTTCATTCGAAGCCTCGGGGTCGCCACGGATTTTGAGAATCCCAACTGCTGTACACCAACGGAGTTGCATGTTTTCACACTCGTGTCATCCTTCTCACTATGCAGAGTTTTCTCCAATTTTCTTCGAATATCTGCAATTTTCTTGAGAAACCCTGCATCCAGAGAAAATACGGTCGACTGCACTTGAATGTAGTCCTTGATACGAGCTCGGAGTTCTTCTCGACGATTATTGAGCATTGAATTAACAATCTTCCACATCGATGTCCTCAATTCGGGAAAGTAGGCAAAAGAACCCTTGTGATTAAGGTTGCGCGAAGCACTTTCTAAAATCAGCTCGTAAACTCTGTCAGCGCATTTCACAGCTGGTGCCTCAATGAGCTTCAGTTGCTTCTGGGCAAGCTTCCTGAACACGGCCTATACAATATTTATATTGACAAGGAAGCTTATATGCAGCAGAGAAAAATCATGTCCAGCTTGCAGTATATATAACTAACAACTACATAAATCCTACTTGTACTATCATTACTCTGTTCTTGTACCTCAGAATAGCCAAACATGGAGTCATAAGATCCACTATTTCTGAGTGCAGTCTGTATTTTCTTGTCCGCAGCACCATCATGAGAAAGTAGCCCTGCCTGTTCCATGTCTTCTGCAAATTGCTTCTCGAACACATCCTTGATTTTGATACCGCAATACAGGAAGTTGTATTCCGGGCTCCGGGATGATCCTTCCATTTCAGTCATCATTTCTCTCTCAAATCGAGTAATTACCTTGTTCACAAATGCATACTTATCTTTGGCAGAAGAGACATTGGGAATCGACTCCAAATATCCTTCAGTCTCCTCCAACAATGTCTCAAACTTTACCTGCATAAAAATATATAATCACTCATTTATTTGCTACGCTGCTTCACGTGTATGTGCATGTTTAGTAGTTCTAACCAAAATGTCCGGCAGACATTTTCGAATGTGGTCAACAAGAAGCTTTTTAAGGCGTTGCCGCAGATATAAAACTCCATTGCTATGAGCCAAGTCGCAGTAGTTTTCTTTCAGAAAAGTCTGCTCACGGACGAGCTGCTGCTCCACACTAACGTCATTGTCGACATCCTCCTGCGACCGGTTGACAAGACCAATCATTCCCAACTTTACTTTAACGTCTTTTGACATTCCAGTTAGAAGATCTCGCGCATTCGTTCCTCTCTCCATGCTGTCTATTTTGGTCAATACTCCTATGGTTCGATTTCCTTCACGATCAACCTCTCGGGCCAAGCGAATCCCTTCGGAGTTGCAAATCTCATAATTTGCTGGACTCACAGCGAGAATAATAGTATTTTCTTTGCTGATGTACTTTCTACTCAAATTCCCGATACGATTTTCCATATCTGATGGTTCACCGGTGGACGACATCTGCATTTGTAGTACAATTAAAGATACTTATTTAGTGTCACATTACTACTCCAAACGGTTACATTTGGAGGCGTTGCTTTATATTTAATTATTGCCATGTGAGCTTTACTCGTTTGATTCCGGGCAAATCAACAACCGTCAGAGTGACTACATCTCGAGAGTACACTCGAATAATCACAGGCTCCTCAGTGATTGCCCCGTTGTTCCTGTCCATAAACTCCAGAATCTTCATTCGAACAACGTCGTGGTCTTTAATACGTCCAAGCTCTTTATCGTCGCCAAATTCAACACCTTCCTCAACAACTTCTGCGTCCTCCTCACTAATCGTGATTAACTGTATGATGATAGGACACTTGGTAACGGTTCCGGTACCTCTGGGGAGAATGGAGAAACCGATCAGGCCATCCAAAACGGAGCTCTTTCCCGAACTCTGTACACCACAAAATAAAACTTTAAATTGTTTTAAACGGTTTAACGGCAATGACAAAACGGTTACAGATTATTCACAACTTTGTTATTACATACAAGTTGTGACGCAACGTTGCTCTTTCCAACAAACTGTTGTGTAATTTGTAACAAAATATCAAAACATCTAAAGATATATAATATTTAAAATTTGTATTTTATATTACCTGAGCTCCGACCACAACAATCTGGGGTAGGTTAAGCTGAGCCTCCACTCCAGTAGTCCGAAAATAACTTTGTAACTTGTTCACGAGCTGGATAACTTCCCCTGAATTGTCCATCTTGATTCCGACGAAGTTCGATCAGATTTCAACTGAAATGCAATCAAAATCAAAGCATTCCCAAGTGAGCTTTGATAAAACTGAATTTTGGATTTCTGCTTGACTTCCTTTTTAGAAACACAAGTTTAACTTTACTCACAATGAAAAAAAAACCTTACAAATCTACCTCTTCTTGACCGTCTCTCGAACTTTATCGCACTGAATTAGTAATTTGCTTTTCGCCTCGTCGTCCCCAAAATGCACTTTGCGAACTCAGCAAACCAAAATATGTAACTGCCAAAAATTAGTGAGTAGATACAAAAACGACTCTGGCCACACAAAATCGTTTTGTTCAACCCTCAAAACGAGTGCGAGGCACCGGCCGTCGACGACGGAATAAGTTGAAACGTTTTGGATGCAAGTCGTTTGCCTCCAACCTCCAAAAGGTATGCAAGATTTACTTGGATTCTTGTTGAATGAACATACATGGAAAACCTAACTTCGTGATTTCTCTTCAACTGAAACTTTTACCTTTTCCTAAACAATCCGCATTTTAGGTACTGCAAAATGTGACCTGTCAAGTTATCCAGCATGTGAAGTTTTACAAGGGTGTTCCGCAAGGTATGCGATTTACAATCTGGCAAATGCAGACGTTTTGCGAGGAGACTGCGGTGGTGAGGATAGTGAGTCACTATTAGTGACCTCTTTAAAATCAATGCAGTGTGTGAATTGTGAAATCACCTATGAAAAAACCCGATTCCTTTTGGAGCTATGAAGATTTAAGCAAGAAATCATTGGTGTCAGAATGCACTTCGACCTCCGACAAGTGAGAGAAGTCAGATTTTGAAAAAAAAAACTTTATTCGTTTATGAGATAGTCATTATTTCCATGAAATGCCTTTCGAGCTTGTCGACCCTAAATTGTTCAAAAACCGTCATGGTATTTGCTGTGTATGAGCCAGCAGCTTAAATCCATGCCACCTTTGATATGAATGCCTGAAAATTTTATTTTACTTTTGACCTGACCTAAAACCGGAAGAGGTCATGAACATGATCCAGCTATCTTCACCCCGGACAATGTGGTGTGTGGTGAATTTGAAAAAGACTATCCGTTTTTAGTTATTGCAAGAACAGATTAACGGAAAGACTGATCGTTCGTTCTTAGAAGTCACCTTTCGATTCACTATGTCAACCTGCAGTCTCCTAATAAGCTTTCATTTATGTATAATGATTAATGATGCAAAGACGTGTAGGCGACCGACGACAATAAGCATGCGCACATAATTGGATTGATTGGAATATATATCCCCCCTCTCAATGGGATTGAAATATATATATTCTCAATTGGATTGGAATATTTATGTTTTTAATCTAGTTGCATTTGCCTCCACTTCACATTTAAGCTTAAGAGATTAAAATCATTAAATTAGTGTGACAAAGTCTTATTTTTAAAATCATCCCTCCTAGCTTTGAGGCAGACACGATGAGACATTCGCTTCAAGTTTTGCACACGTTGTTGCTCACTGTGTGTGAATGGTTACTTTGTCAAATCAGTCCTCATACATATACGCCAACTCGTCTCCATCTTCATTCTCCATGTTTCCCTGATGCATAAATAAAAGGGTATTTACGTCTCAATTAAAACTTCATTGCTATACCTTTATTGATTTCCGTTACATAATTAGTTTACAATTATAAACTCACGTGAACATTGAGAATGTCCCTCACTTCGGCAATTGCATGGATAAGCCGCTATGAATTTCATCATTAAAAACCGCCCCAGAAATCATGAGAATTTATATGTAAGTGATTCCTTCGTGTGATTAAGAATAAGCATACTTACATCTCTCAGATTCACGTTGGCTCTGCGACAATCGTTTATATTGTCTGGAAGTGTCGCCAATCGATCACAGTCCTCCAGGATATGTAACCGCTTGAATCAAAAAATAATAATATACCCTTTAGGTTTTTAGGCTAAATTCAACACACAGTATTTAAGGCTTGCCATTAAACATGACATTGTTAATCTGCATACCAATTCATCTGCCAGCCCTCCATCACTTGAAAACTGTGTGATTAATCGATCAGCAACCAACTTAGGAACGTAGTCTTGAGTGTGTGACTTTATCAAGTTGAAATACTGTTGCACCATTTGTTTGATAAGCTTTGTGATTTCTGGCCTCTTAAAATTCTCTAACCAACGGTCGGCGTTGCCGGTTATCTTCAGTCTTTTGCTCACCGTACGAGCATCAGGAAATTTTAATGAGGACTGAGGAACAGTTGGCAACCCATTAATGGGATTGTGTGGGTCCACATAATTTGGATTAAATCCGTTCCTACTAATCGGAGTAGCTGAGTTCGCTCCGAGTACTTCGATCTCTTCGGCAGTGCTCTCTTCGTCTTCATCAAAATGCAAATTTTTCTCCAGCTTTCTCCGAAGGTCTGCAATTTTCTTGAGAAAGCTTGCATCTAGAGAAAACACAATGCTCGACTGCACTCGAATATAGTCCTTGATCTGAGTTCGTAGCTCTTCGAGGTGATTGTTGAGCATCGAATTGACAACCTTTTTCATTGTATTCTTTAATTCCGGAAAGTGAGTGAAGGACTGGATTTTGTCATTAAGATTGCGGGTAGCAACACTTTGAATGAGATCGTAAACTTTCTTTGCGCAATTCAGAGCCGGGACCTCTATGTGTTTCACTTGATTTTGCGCAAGCTTTCTAAACACGGCCTAATTACCACAATAGAAAAACACGAAGCAATCAAAATATAGACATATATCGCTTGTTCTGGAACTAAATTATATTCGCATAAGGGTTCTCGTACCTCAGGGTATACAAACATGGAGTCATAAGATCCACTGTTTCGGAATGCAGTTTGTATCATCTTGTCCGTAATCTCAGCATCAGATTTCCGTCCTACTTTCTCCATTTCTTCTGCAAAATGCTTCTCGAACACGTCTTTGATTCTGATGCCACCGTACAGGTAACTATATTCTGGACTCCGGGATGACCCTTCAATTTCTGTAAGCATTCCTCTCTCAAATTGAGTGACAGCTCGGTTGACAAAGGCGTACTTGTTTTTAGCGGAGGAAACGTCCGGGATTCCCTCTAATTGTCGCTCAGTGTCATCCAACAACTTCTCAAACTTGGTCTATATGGAATATCAATAAAAACATTACTAAATGTTATAGAAGTAATCTTTATCTATATGAAAGAGTACGTATTCAGCCTGAAATCTAACCAAAATGTCAGGTAGGCATTTTCTAATATGCTGAACAAGGAGTGCATGGAGACGCTGCCTCAGATATGGAACTCCATTGATATGTGCCAAGTCAGTGTAATTGTCACTCAAAAAATTCCTTTCCTTCTTGAGCTGCTGCTCGACGCTAACATGATTGTCGATATCTTTCTGCGATCGGTTGACAAGACCAATCATACCCAACTTCAGGTTAACATCTTTGGAAGTCCCAGTTAGAAGATCTCGTTCTACTCAAACCAAAGATGAGATCTTCCAAGTCGGACGGTTCTCCACTGGAAGATATCTGCAATTGCGGTGGAATGAAGAAGTATAATGATAAAGTATTTTATGCTTCGTGTATTAAAATGCAAATTGATATTGATTGATCAAAAACTTGCACGTTTGATTCCTGGCAAATCAACAACCGTCAAAGTGACCACATCCGGAGAGTACACCCGAACAATGATAGGGTCCTCAGTGATTGCCCCGTTGTTCTTGTCCATCAAGTCAGAAATCCTTTGGCGAACAATGTCGTGATCATTAATCCGTCCCAGGTCTTCCTTATCATCCACAAATTCAACACCTTTCTCGGCCGAGCCCTCTTCAATCGTGATTAACTGAACAATGATGGGGCACTTGGTGACGGTTCCGGAGCCTCTGGGCAGAATAGAGAAGCCGACGAGGCCATCCAAAACCGAACTCTTTCCGGAACTCTGCACGGAAAAGTAATGACAATTTATTATTTAATGAGATGTTGGGCATTATGACGCAATGCTCTTTGTTCGAGCAATATTTGCTTTTATTCATATTTAACAGCACTCTTCCTTGACACTTGACGTCCATTCTCAATCACAAATGGGATTGTCCACAATTTTACATACTGTGAGAAGTGGAGTATGCGTACCTGAGCACCCACCACAACGATTTGGGGGAGGTTAATCTGAGCTTGCACTCCAGTAGACCGAAAATAGTTTTGTAGTCGGTTAATGAGTTGAATCACTTCCCTTGAATCATCCATATTTGATTTCTGTGCAAATACTATGTCTGCTTATGACTGAAACTGGAAATACTTCAGGCGAAATACTTAATACAGCGGATTAATTAGTGATGCGAAATAGTCAGAAATTGAATTTTTAAAAATATTTGAACGGAAATTCTGTAGACCAAAGTGATCGCAAAGTCTGTAACCTGTTTTTTCGCACCGATTTTGATACAGATACTGTCTAGCAGTAGCAAAGTTCGCAAATTGATACCTCTGTTCTCGAGTAAAAACCTCACTTTTCAACCAATGTATTTCAATATAAATACCTATGTACGTTAAATTCTCTACTCTAAATTATAGAAATAATGAAAAAACTACGAAATCAATGATTTTCTACAAAGATGAAAGAGTCAGCTTTAGTTTATCTGCTTGCCATTAAGCTTTGGGAGAATGATATTATAAATATGGTGACGCTTCATGTAGTCAAATCTTGATATTGAACTGAATGTAGTAGATTCTACCTAATATATACGTACATCATTCAGAAAATGTAAATTCATGGTCCATGGGGAATGTGGTTCGGTTTAGGTTTCGATTCAATGTCGGTTATGCTGACTCATTCACTTCAATTCAGAGTGTATATATTATATACATGTTAAATGCAGTTTATGCGTAAATGCATCGGTACATGCTCAGGTATAAATGAATGAAACTATGGAACCCTGAAACTGAAGAACTCTCTAGAGACCGACGGCTGTTGCCCACTTAAAGTAGAGTGGATTTATTCCAGCATATTTAAGAATACCCCTGTCCTGTCTTCTTTTATCAGAAGTTAGGATTCAGACAGAAGAAAGATACAATAGCTAAGTATGTGCTATATATATGTATTTACTCACTCACGATGAATGACGACAAACAGGACAAAACGTTTGTGATATATGGAAATCGTTCATCAAAAAATCAACGGGATCATTACGATTATATTGTGTTGGTCACTGACTGCATACATTTGTCGTTTATATGTCGATAAATGCGCACTACCTTATCAGTAATCTCTTGTCTTCTTCCTGAACAAGGAAGAATGCTCGTTATACAATCACTGTCTTCATTACAATGAATCATACCGTAAGTAATCATGATACTTTGATCCCGATATTACAAATGATGATATGATATCTGGACGTCTGGATGTATTACATTGTATGCAGGTGACTTTCCCGTGTGGAGGTGGAAGGGTGGTGAAAAAATGTGATAAACTGATATGCGTCCAATTGCCCTTCTAAAAATGCCACAGGAAGACGCTTAAGCATTTTAATTGGCAAGTGACAATTTACAATAATTTCACAGCGATCATCACGTATCTTACGTATGAGTGCAGCACAATGCCCCGAGTCATCATTTATTAAGTTTTTGATATTCCACTGCCCATGACTTCGACATTAGACTATCGTTATAATCATCGATAATAAAATAGTACGGTTGGTTTTATGTAGCTTTACGGCAAATATAGATAATGAACTACTATACAATGAATAAATAATGAGCCTGAAGTAATCATTAACCCATCAAACTGGACAAGCATTTTTAGAGTCATTTTACAACTTGCTCGGTACTGCTTATTTCAACGTTTTCCAAAACAGTTACACCTCCCAACACTTCTACATGGTCATTTGGCACAAGTGTCATGCCTGAGGTATCAATTTTGCTTAAATTCTTAGGATGTGTTTTTCGTTTATGAAGTCGCAATGTCTGCTTGGAGGAGCATCCCCTTCCGCAGGTCTCGCAAATAAATTTATTTGGATCATTGGGAATGCCTAGTTTTGCATTCATGCATCTTGCGTAATGGTCGTCATAGGCTTCTTTCCTGGTAAATCCAGCTCCACAAATCTCACACTTGTGTTTGCGCATCTCTTTGTCTATGTGAACATCTCTCAAATGCTGTTGCAAACTCGACCTCGAAGAGAGAGTCTTGTCACACAAATGGCACAATTGAACTGTTTCTCCGCACTCTGAAGGATGCTCCTCTTTCAAATGACGTTGTCTCGTTTTTATGTCAACTTCCAATTGACAGTGTTTACATCTAAAAAATCCTATGGTGGTCGAGCTTTCGTCGAAGTGCTTCATAATTTTGTGCCACTTCCTGTGGCAGGCAGCTCCAGAGTACGTTTTCGACGTGTAGCTGCATTCCTGACATTGAAAAACAATCAGCGGATGTGAGGGATTTCGCTGGTGTTTTCGGTAGTGGTGTGCGAAAGCCACTCTCGATCCGAGAACTCTGCCACATGGTTTACACCGAACTGAAACGACGAAAAGTATTGAGTATTATACATTCTCGCCATATACGTAGCAAGTCACTCATCACTCTTACAGTTTGTAAGATAATGATTAATAAAATTAAATAATATATGTATTACTTTTTTCCTGTCCGTCCTCGTTAAGCAATTCCCATTCATCGTTTTCGGTAGGCATTTTCGGCTTCCGCCTCGGTGGCACTCTTTTTGGAATTTGCAAACACGAGAGAGAAGGATAACGAAGGCGTTTTCTCTCGTGTTGCTGATAGCTTTTTCTAGATTTGAACAACCGCGTGCACTGTTTACATCTAACTGCAAAAATTCATCCAAACACCCAGTTTTTTAGGAACTCAATTTTTTCAATTGTTAGCATAGCTCAGATTTGATTGCATGTTTATATTAGTATATTTGCAATTACCAAACTCCTTGCCCGATTCATTGACCAGTTCCCAATTGTCCTCTGGAGTTGGCATTTTTGGACAATAATAATAACGACGAATACGTGTAGACTTCCCTCTGGGTTTTGAGATTTTGAAAATTTTCGGTCGTGAAACCATGCTATCTGTCACCCCCTCCACTGTTTGAATTTTACTTTTGCTGTTTGATTCGTCATTTTTACCGTCGTTACTGCTCGAAACGGTGTCCTAAAAATAGGCATTTTAAAAAATACAATGGAAAATCCATTTTAGTTTGCCCATTCATTGCTTTTCGATCATTTACAATTGCAACAAAAACTTTCAGCAACACAAGAAAAATATATTACCGCTATTGATTTCTTTTTGCTCAAACGAAGACTCCCACGCGGTCGACCAGAAGCTCGTTTGGGAGAGTTTGATGGTTTCCAATCTTCATCATCTAAAATGTCCGAGTCTTCACCTACATCTGAAGCGCTGTCAAGGGGTGAAAGATCGTCAGCGGAAGGCAACCAATCAGTGTCGTTTTCCTCCACCTCAATTTTGACTTCAGGAACCAAGTCAGTCAAGAATCCTGCTGTCGACTGGGCATCTACTACACTGAAAAAAAAATCATGAACATACATTGAAATTAGCTGCAATGAAGTTGTAGCCAGACAAAACATTTAATCGAATATCGGTGACATACTTAATATTTATGTCACTCGCAGTTTTCTGAGCGGACCGAACTTCTAACTGTGAGTTTCTGTGGTTTCTCTCATTTGTAATAGACGTCCGACTTAAGGCTTTCCTATCCATCCTGAAAGGCCAAAATGCAAATTAAATTATTTTTAACAACCCGCCCGCACCCCTCCGGAGCCATTTCAACTTTCATACTAGCTTCTCACCGTCTTCTCTTCACAGATTTTGGAGCGGCAGAACTAACAAATCGTGTCAGTTTCTTTTTGCTTATACTTCCTGCCTTTTTAACTGGCTTGGGCAATTCTTGTCGTTTTTGAGAAGAGGTAGCATCCGAGTTAGCTTCAACATGTTCAAATAACTCCTCCGCTTCCACATCGACAACGGGCGGGATCCAATCACTGTCTTCGTCCGGAATACCAAACAGGGTTTCAGCCTCTTCCCCTTGTATCCTATTGGTCAACCTGGCTATTTTGACGTACCTTCCGGAACGCGTCACTGTTCCATTGTTTGAGATTTTCTCTAAACAAATTAAAAAAAGTTCAATATTAATCTAAATCTTCATTTACTTGTCAAAATTAAAATTTATCCTGATATTTGTCAACACTTCTTTTTCCTCTTACTCGCAATATCCCGTATTTGCTGCTGGAAGCAAACCGTCTTCTTCCTCCTCTCTCTCGTCCCTCCAATTTGTGGAGCATCTTTACAAAAGCTTTCCTCCAGCCTCCCACATACCTCGTTCCGAACCGAATTGAACTGCTTTTCGAGCAGCACGATCTGCCTGTAAATGTCGAAGGCGTAGCGCACAAGCTCTGAACAATGAGAACAAAACGCACACCACTGCCCCGGATTCAACCCGAACGACTTCTGGAGCAATTCCTCACACTCTTCTGGAGAAAACTGGAGGATGTGCCGAAGCACAAAGATGGTCCACAGGTGCTCATTTAAGAAGTGGTCACTTGGAGGGAAGGCGTCCGCAATCAGGGTGGACGCAAACTGACACCGCTCCCCGTCCAAACAGATGACACAAGGTGTGCCCTCGCCAACTTCGAAAGTGTCGTCGTCGTTTTCAGGCGCTGCGGCGGCGGCCTGGGAGGTCATCATTTGCAAGCCGAGTAGAACGGCGTTTGTCGCCATAATTATGTTGATAACTTCACTTTCTGGCCCTGAAGATTTTTTAAAGTGGATTCCGGAGTGTTTAGAGCTGCTTCAGTTCACGACATTATGCTTTTAATAAATGAGATCAAAACAAAAACAATTCATCATAAGATTCACATTCCGCCAGCTCATGGGGCAAACAGAGACACCTGAAAATATGCTCGTTGCGTCAGGTGGAAACAAAGACTTTTTGGTGTCATTCAAGCTTTCATCAGGTACATAAACGCGGATTCACTCCAGGAGTCTTTGTATTTCATTAAAATATTTTAGTTAGCTAATGATAAGCATATGCCTATATTAGTCGTAATGAACAATTGTATAATTGATTATTTTGCTGTAATGTAACTGAATGCTGGAGGCGACATTTAAAACTCCAAAGGCTTCGGTCAAGGTTTCGTGTAAAGTTCGAATATTACTAAATTGACATTGAATTGGGATGTTTAGAATGTGCTTTAATTGCTGGTTTTGAAAATTGTTAAATCGGAACCTCCTCTGTGTCATCATTAACATTGAAACGAACAAGCACATATGTACATAGTGTCAAGGGTTATTCTTATTAGTTTTAATGAATAACTCTTCATCAAAATTTGAGTAGTCTTAAAGAAAAACCCTGCTCTTGTGGGAAACAATTTGGATTGCCGATTAAATTGCGTTGCGATGCTTGGTATTTTGATGGTTGATGAAGTTGGACTGAACCTTCAAGTGGAAATTTGTTATCCTCCAGCGAGCGACCCACCACCATCGTTATGTTGAAGAATACAAAATTAAATATACCTATGTAAGAATTTCATATATTAAGCGTCATTAAAATTTTCATTAAAAACACCAAAGTTTCATATGCACTAACTGTATGTAATTGTGCAAACACAAAGAGGGAAAGGCCAAGGCGACAGAGCAGCGAGGAAACATTCATGCTGCAGATATGTAGTTGGATTCTTAAACATTTCTACTTGTTTTCTGTTTTATATTTCTGACAATTTATATCAAATATTTCCAATTTTAATATGATTCAAAGTTACGTTTACATTGTGTTTAGTGTTACTGTACTCTTTGCTTTTGCATGGCTGGATGCAGCACTTGGCTCCAGCTTCAATTTCACTGAATTTCTTCAAGTTTTCAGTTCATGTGGAGTCACCTGGTACGCATCAAATGTAAAGGACCAAATCCTGTTTGACAGTTTCGAATTGGAAAGATTGGAAATCCTTTCTCATGCTCCAAAGCAATATTACATTTTCAGTGAAGAGACTCAGGAGATAAAGAATTCGTCTTCAGCAGTAATTCCTGCGCACCGAAAGTACTCCTCATGTGCTGTCCATGTACACACGCCTTTTAACTTGACTGCTACAACAAATGCTTACTTATTTGGTACAATAAGGGAATCTCCTCAATTTATCTGGTTTCTAAATCCAGGTTATTTTCAAACCTCAGTTGAGGACGACTCGCACAGCACGATTTACGAGTTGCGCAGACCCAGCATCCTTATTGAAATCACAAGTTCTCAAAGAGTCAGTATTCTATCTCCTGCATGCGTCAGACGAATATCTTTTACGACAAGCCAAGTCGGAAATCCCTTGTCTCTTCAAATCATTAGGAAAACGTGGTTGACAACATTATCCAATCTTTGCGGTGTCACAATCACGATTTGGCATCAGTGGAAGTGGAGAATTGCAGGATACTTGTCTTATCCCAGGAACCAGCCTTGTGTCCCATATTTGACTTTCAGTATGCCTTCAGTCTGCACTGGACTCGTGATGAGCAGAAAGTTCAACTTCAGCTTGGCAAGGTCTCAAGATGCTGCCGACGATCCAAAGCAGGCATTCATGACGTTCACTAGTTTACTTTCTATGGAAAACATTGAACTCTATGAAAACGCTTACTTCTGGTTTCGAAGCGACTTTTCTGCTGACACGTTTGCGTTCATTGTGGTTCATGACCGGGTGCCTGGGGAGGGTCAAAACTTGAAAGGGATTTTGGAGCCATTTGATACAGTGACATGGTGTGGAATATTGACTTTAAGTTTTGGAATAACAGCTCATTTAATGAAACCTGCATTACGGTGTGGTACATTCTTGTCTACATTCCTCAGTTCATGTAAATTCTGGATATCTATAATGGTCCATGCACTGGATCAACCTGGGCCGAGGTCTGGATTGACGAATTCGACATCTACTATGATCCACTGGACAAGTTGGAGTCTGCTCTGTCTCGTGTTATCCCAATTTTACAAGAGTTCTGTTTTCTCTTCACTCTCAGCCACGCCAAATCCAGAAGTACCTGAAAGTTTGTCTGAATTGCTGGACACTGACATGTTTACGGTGACAACTGCATCTTTCACGCGTTTTAACAAATCCTTCTCCGAATTGCTTCACTCAATATTGCCAAACATGATGGAAGTGAAGGGCATCAGTGGAGACCACGCGAGACTTCAGAAATCTTTGATGTGGGCACAAGACGAAACGGAAGGACTGGTTGTACGAGTGGTAGAAGAGCCTTCGGAGTATGGGAAGGAATTTGCAATTCTAAACCCAATTGAAGCCATCGATGAAGTAAAGGATTATTTGCAGACTTTCACTGGAAAATGGGTTTCCCCAAAGAGAGTGTTGCCTCTATATAAAAGTATCATTTTCGCCGTTGTAACCTCAAACTACTTTCAGACAATATTTACCAGATCTGTATCTCAGCTTTTGGAGGCAGGACTTTATGAAAAGTGGCACGAGTATGTTCTTGGATACAAAAAAGGAGTCGGGCTGTCGATGATTTATTCCTCCTTATTTCCCAATGTCTCCGAGGAGAAGCTTTTGGGAAGGAGTATCGCTTGGGTGGGGATTACGTTGATATTACAACAATCTGGAAGGTTATGTTTAATGGAGACAGTTTGGACTCGTTTGCTCCCAACATCTCGTTTGAAGCTATTGGAAAAACTATATTTGTATCGATTTTCATGTACTTGTTCATCGGATTTGGGGTGTCATTTGTGGTACTGGCTTTGGAAAAATTAAATTATTTAATTTGAATCGAGAGGACCCTGTAAGATTACAATAAAAGATTGCATTGCATTCAATTAAATTATGATTGTACTTTAGCAAGCAGTTTCTTGTGAAATAGAAAGAATGAAATGTGATGATCTTGAATTAGTGTACAATGTCACAAACTGACAAATGAAAATATTAATGGTACTGTTGTTATTGATACTGTTGTCGACGTCCTGACATTGACAGGGGGCTAAATCATTTTAAGTCATTTTCATATTTGCACAATTCTCCTTTAAGGTTGAAACTGGCAATGTGACCATTTGTAAAGTGGAATCAATTTAGAGATTGAAACTTAAATTAAATTATTTAATGTATGTTTATTGTATGTCAATGAAATTGGTTTGGAAACATGCTTTGCGAAATGAACGTTACAAGTCAACAGGTATTTGATAAATCTACAAAAGAGGCGGTTCTCACTATATTTTTCAAGCATTTAATCTGGTAAAGAGCTTTTAGTAGTGCGTAGAGATCAAACTGTATTAAAATTTCCAGAAAAAAGGCAACCCAGTCATTGTTGAGTTTTATTGACTCACAAAAGACGAAACTATTTGATTTTGATCGCTAGCAACAATACCATAATAAGAGTGACCATGTCGATTAAAGTAATCGTAACAGCTTTCATGATACTCTTACCCGTTGTCGCACACGCCTCTCATTTTTCCGAATTTCTACAAGTTTTCAGCTTTTGCGAAATCACTCAGTATTCTTTCATTGGAACCCCGCTGGACGACAACAACTTTGAAGTAAGCAGACAAGAGATAGATCCCTGCCCACGCCCCAAAGCAGTACCATTTATTAATTGAAGAGACCGAGGTTGAAAATGCCACTGTCGCCATAATTCATTCATTTCCCAAACACTCAACATGCTGAGTTCACATCCATCCATCCGTGAAGTTAATCACTATTATATTTATACATACGCCTACATATCACGGACAATAAGTGAAGCGCCCCAATTCATCTGGTTCCTAAATCTGGACTCTTTTCGATCCTCTATATAGCTGCATCTCCCAGTTCTTCCACCGACTATAGCATCATTTACGCACTGGTTCGTCCCAGCATTCTTATTGAAATCAGGAATAATGAGGAGGTCAGCCTCATTTCCCCAGCGTGCTTCACAAAAGAATCTTTATTAACAAAGCAAGCAGCGGTGAGTTCCTCGTCGCTTCAAATCATCAAGAAAAAGTGGTTGGGAACATTATCCGATCTTTGTAGGGCCAAGATTGGAATTTGGCATCCATCGAGGATGCCAATTGCTGGTTATTTGTCGCACCAAGGGAATCAGTCTTGCGCTCCATATTTGACCTTTAGCATTCCCTCAGTCTGCATCGGGGTCGTGATGAGCAGAAAGTACAACTTTACCCTTATAAGGTCTCACGATGATTCTCGTAATCGTCGACATGGACACATGACTTTCAGTAATATAGTTTCCAAAACAAACATTGACACTCTTAAGAACGTCAATTTCTGGCTTCGCTGCGACTTTACAACAAGCCCCTACGCATTCATTGTTGTGCATGACCAGAAGCCTGGTGCTGGTCAAAACTTGAAAGGAATTTTGGAGCCGTTTGACACCCTCACGTGGTGTGGAATTTTGGTCCTAAGTTTTGGGATAACTGTGCATTTAATGAATATTGGCCTACGTAATGACGCCCTGTTCTCGCTCTTGGTCAGGTTTTGCAAATGCTGGATATCCATAATGGTGCTGGCGCTGGACCAGTCTGGGCCAAGGTCGGGACTGACAAGTTCGACATCCGTAATGATTCACTGGACAAGTTGGAGTTTGCTTTGTCGCGTTTTATCCCAATTTTACAAGAGTTCTGTATTCTCTTTACTATCATTCACGTCAATTCCTGTCGTGCCTGCGAGTTTGTCTGCATTGCTGGACTCAGGCATGCCGATGGTGTCAACAGCGTCTTATTCACGAGTTGATAAATCTTACTCCGAACTGCTTCACTCAATTTTGCCAAACATGATGGGAGTGAAGGCATCAGTGAAGTGAGGGCATCAGTGGTGACCATGCGAGGCTTCAAAAGTCTTTGACATGGCCACAAGTCGAAATTGAAGGTCTGGTTGTGCAATTGGTGAAAGAGCCTTTGAAAAATGGAAAGGAGTTTGCAATTCTAAACCCAGTTGAAGCCGTCGATAAAGTGAAGGATTATTTGCAGACTTTCACCGGAAAGTGGGTTTCCCCAAAGAAAGTGTTGCCTCTTTACAAAAGCATCATATTCGCCGTTGTAACGTCAAACTACTTTCAGACAATATTTGCCAGGTCCGTATCCCAACTCCTGGAAGCAGGCCTCTATGAAAAATGGCGGGTATACTATCTTGGATACATGAAACGGGGAAGACATTCAATGCTGTACAAAAAAATATTTCCCAATGCCTCGAACGAGAAGTTTAACCGGAAAAAATATCGTTTGGGTGGAAATTACGTTGATATTACAACAATTTGGAAGGTGCTCTTTTATGGAGACAGTTTGGACTCGTTCAATCCAAGCCTTTCATTTGAAGCTATTGGGAAAACAGCATTTGTATCGATTTTCATTTTCTTGTTCATTGGCTTTGGTGTTTCTTTTGCGGTGCTGATTTGTGAGGGACTGATCAAGTTTTAAATTTCTAGTAGTCAGGAGTGAAACCTAAAGTAATATGTATATCTGTAGCAGTAATGTGCATTTTCATACTACGTCCGTGTGCAGTGGAAATAATTTCAAGGATATACATATATATAATGTCCTGCTGTGGATGTTGGAAAGTAAACTGTGGCAAGCTGAATCTGAAAAATTCAACGAGGCATTTATATAATTGTATGGTGCGTTGACCCAGCACCCACTTGATGACTGCTTGGTATAAACTGTACGGACGGACAAAATAACGTAATGATTTGTGAGTTAAATTGGTGTTGAATTAAATATAAAATGCTGGTATCAGTAATCATTCTTCCATTGTATATAATCTTGCGCGTTTCGAAGTTTTTTTTCTATTGTATTGTTGCTTAAAGGTACAAATTCCTTGTTCTTTTTTATACACAAATACAACGAAAACGTTCACGGAGCCATCCTACAATAGATAGAGCTTATATATCGGCTGCAATTTAATTTTATATACGACAATTACCATCGTTGTATATCAAAGCATTGGAACATGATTTCATTACATGCATACATCAAATTCAGCATTTGAAGGAATTGATCGTCCTCGTCCACCACGAAACTTTTTACATACCATTGTATTCGTATTTATTCGATTTCGTAGCAACTTGATAGAGATAATAATAAAACTATCATTGTAATCATTGTATGAAGTAATGTATAAAAGAAACTCTACCTAATCCAGTTTAGCATCAAATAAAACTGGTGCGCTAAACGATTGAACTCGTTATTATACAATTTCAAATGCGGAACAACCACTTAAAAGTTTGATGTCGGCCAAAGGTAGAATACAATAAGTAATTTATCATTGCGTCGCACATAGACAACTTAAGTTTGTTTTATATACTTCCAAGCAACAAAAAACAAGCACTATATCTTGTAAGGTTCAAATGCTTGGGGCAGACGGATAATCTGACACAAATTTGAACTCAATAATGGAGTCCTTCATACATACAATTTGTTTAGTTAACCTGCCGGGATCAATCATCCATTTAAATCTTTCAGTTTTATTTATTTCGTCGACATGGCTCAGGTCGTATAACGCCGTTATAAAAAATATACATAAATACCTATAATGAATTCGGTTAAGGCGAGATCAATCGCGCAACGAGTGGCGATTGCGGATATAATTGTAACCGGTATCGCCCTCGTAACAGTCATAACTGCAATGACGACACCGCTTTGGGTTCCTCGGCTCTACGTTGGAAACAGCACGACAGCAGTTATAAATGATCACGTCCACGTCCTCTTCAGTAATGCTCATATGCAGGACGCATTTGGTAAGCAAAGCACAGTAATACTTACAATAATATATGTATATGTGTCAGTGATTTAATTGATTATTATCAAAGTTCAGCAAAGCAAAATTTAATTGCATTGTAATCGTTTTACTTGGTCAAGCGGACGAGGTACAATACTCCTTCTTTCACTTAAGAGATGATAATCTAGTAACGTTGCTCTTTGAAGGATTTGTGGCAATTTTCCTTACAATTGCATTCCTTGCTGCAGTCATTCTACTGAAAGCTACAAAATTGGTAATTTGATTTTATTAGAACTCATTGATGTATTCTTTGTGAGCACGAATACTTGAACCTGAAACTGATCAATAAAAATAATTGGTACTAGAAGGAGCATCCTACCGATGCTGCCAAGATGGCAGACTACTGGATGTACTGTAATTTTCCAGTGCTGCTTCTGTCCTCCTTGTCATCGCTTATTGCTCCGTATCTGATTGCCTTCCTAGTTCTCATTCCTGTTCGTTGTGTGTTCATGTTTTTGGTCAAAGACTATGTCAAGTTTCTCACCCCATCGAGGCGAAATGATGCTCTACGAGCTGCAGCGGAGAGAGTAATGGCTGAGTTCAACAAATTATTAAAAAATACAAACATTATTTTTTTTAAAAACAAACATCTGTGTATCGTTTTCAGGCGGGCGGAGCAGAAGAAAGCGGCAGCGGTAGGAAGACAAAGATCATGACTTTCTTTCTGGGAAGGAAGCTGTAATTAAAGACCAACATACGCAACCCTGTACAAGTACATACATTGTTCTCAACGTACTCTTCGACCTTTCGGTAACACATCTGTGCAATGGTGTTTTTGAAGTTAAATCCTTGCCTCGAGACATTAGTTTTTTCTAAGGAACCCATTGACAGTGGCTCAAACTTAATAGTTTATGATACGAAGCACGTTATTCATCATCATGAACGGATATCACACTGAGCATGTAGTATTGTGTGTGTTTTCCGTTTTCTTGTTAAACTTGGTGGCAATATGCCCCAAATAATGATACAAATTCACGAATAGCCACTAAGGGTTGAGGAAATGGAAGCACTCAATATGTAACGGAACATGGTTTACCGATACGAGCTTGAAATAGACACATACAGACATACGGTGTACTTTGGGCAAATGCCCCCTAGGTATACGTCTATTTTCCCTTGTAGAATGATTTCATTTAACATCCGTCATATAAAGAGTCACACTGCATTTTGCGCTGACAAAAGTGACAGAAGTGAATGATCTCAAAGTGCATTGAGTTTTAGAGACAAACTTCACAAAGAAACACATCAGGAATGAAGAGGCGTTTTTATTCCTAAATTCTGGCAAAACTCTCGTCACTCTCAGGCTTGTCTGGCCTTTGTCTTTGTATGTTATGAAATAAAAACACATGGGCTAAATTATATAGTATTGTCTTTACAACATTGACTCAATGCCAGCATTGTATGATTATTTATTTATTGGATACTGTTCAGCATCCCCAAAATTCCTTTCAGTCATAGCAGTGACTTTCACTCATTTCTATAACAAGCTAATCCTAAAAACACATTTCTTGCGTATCTAAAATACATACAAGCAAAGACCAGCTTGAACGCAAATCTTTTCTTACATTTATTGCTGCTTTCGCTTTTTACTACTTTGTGGCACTCATTCAGAAGTAGAAGCTTCCGTCGTCTTGAGATCGGAGCCACTCGGAGTTCGGGATTTTTTTTTGGTTTTGTTTTCAATGAAAAACAAGGCCACATTCTTGTGCTTATTTTGACAAATGCGGACTATAATGTGCTCATGCAGCTTGTGATGTAGGTCAAGTAGATGTGGATTGGATTTCCAAAAATCTTGTAACAACGGAAACGCACCTGCTGAATCATTCTTGCTCAATCCATAAATATACACCAGTTGGAACATATTTTTTAAAATAGAAAAGTTTCAATTTAGCATACACTTTATTATGCCACACACGTGAAGTTGAATAAAAGAAGATTTGTACCAGAACCAATCTTTCAGCTCCACAAAAATGGACAGGATCAGAACGCGACCTGTGACACATCGCGTTGCAATTGCCGACATTGTCGTGTGTGGAATAGCTCTCATATTAAACATTGCTGCTATGGCGTCCCCCTACTGGTTTCCGCTTCCACCGAAGGTGGATGGCAGTACCGAGGAGTTGCCCTCCCAGAAAATAGTCGGAAATTCGTATTTTCGGGAGGTTTTTGGTTAGTTGTATTTTGTATCACAAATTCAACAGTTAGAGTCGCGATTGTAGCAGATTTTACCAAAAGGAGTTGCGCTAATCTGATTTATTACGATAGGTGAGCACGTCAGTAGGGAAGCCTTTCTAGGATATCCTGGAAATGGGAGGCTGATAATCGCCGTGTATGGAGGATTGATGTCTCTGTTTTTACTCATCAGTTTGTTGGCTGCCATAATTTTGTTTCAAGCAACAAGTTTGGTAAATTTTCGGAAACGGTTTACATAACTCGTCAACAACTCAAAAGTGAAAGTTGGAAAATGTCAACTTGTCGATTCTGTATTTGCAGACTGCAAATCCAGCAGAATCCGCAAAAATGTCCAGGTATTGGATGTACTCGAATGGGCCAACGGTGTTTTTTTGCTGTGCATCATCCCTCTGGTTTACGCTCTTGGTATACCCCATCGTCCTCCTTGTGACCCGAGGAGTGTTCATGTTTTCGGTATGGAGATATCTTGACGAAATACGTCCTTCGCGGCTTAATGATTCTCAGGCGATTGCTGTTCGAGTGAGGCAACATTTTGTTAACATTCATAAGAATGATGGGATGCAATAGGCAAAAATTATGAGAAAATTGAAACTTATCGCTACTGGAATAATAACTAATTGAATGCTTTTTATTCTAGATTGAAAGATCAGAGGAGAATCGCGCAAAAATTAAGGCGATTATGAAACAGAACCCTTTCAAAGCTAAATGTAATATGGTTCGAATGTATGAGGCGCAACCAGCACCTGAAAAGGGAATCCTATAAATTTGGACCTGTTGGTGTATGTGACGCTTCTCAGCCCTGGCTTAGAGGTTTAATCAAAAGTACAATCTTGCTGACTGACTGGAGAAAGCATTTATTTAGATATACTGGAATATTTTAAGATAAATTTTGATGAAAATTTGATGCACTCAAAGATGTAGTATTTCTGTAAGTTCACTACACTTTGCAACAATGTTGCGCACACAAATTGTACCGTGTGGCTGCGATGTGACATCAAGTAATCTCGGTTCTACCTGTCAGAATTAGCAATTTTGCCAAAAAACTGCCTGAAGCTTTAAATTAAATGCAAATACAGGGATAATGTAAGAGGTGAAATAAATTGTAATAATGATGTCAGATATGTTTGAATCTAAGCCATCCTTTTTTAAATTATCTTTTTTGTCTCTAGTTCAATGTTTTAAATATAATCTGTCCCTCAAATAATGATAATTTGAATGAAAGCGTTTATAAAGAGAATTCTACTTCAATTGTGAAATATTCGTGGATCAACGTCCCTCCATTAGTTTAGTTATTTAAGTCATAGCTATTATGATTACTTGAAGATTTAAACAAAATACTAATATACGCGCACTGCAGCATTCCTAAAAACTTGCGTGAGGTAGTTTTGCCTGCATTAAAATTGGAGATTCTGCCAGCTTTGCAGCGCGTAGCGCTGTAAAGTGCAGCAGAATCGTAATTTTGTGAGTCTTCCGGAACCGGAAGACATCACGGACAGGTAGTAGCGTTTGGGGCATCAGGAGAAGGCGTCAAATCGTCTGTATTTCAAAGAGCAAACCATGCCGTCGGACTGCCGTCTATATCCAACTCTGCAAACCCGTAAAT
>JAHZMW010003267.1:0-11344 GCA_027743745.1 Alloscopus bannaensis
CATGAAAATCTTAATCTAATCCTAATCTAACTACGTTTTCATCTTTGAATACGGCTCTGATTAAGATTAAAATCGGGATTAGTTTAGGATTAGCTAATCCCAAGGGGCTCTGAATTCGCCATCTAGTCTAGTCTAGTCATCTAGTCTTTCTGGTCATCCGAGGAGCTGTCGAAAAGTCGGTGAATCAACTCAGAAACTACTACCACACAGTTAGTATCGATGGGATTGTTGTTGCTATTTTATAATAAAAAATCACAACTAAATTATAAAAAGTCATCAACCACAAAATTAACACAAAAGCATAGTTTACATAATTACCTCACGCAAATACCATCAATTGTTCGACATCCCACAAGAATATGTTCGGTGTGTACTTTTCCATGTTTTCTGAACACGACGCATTATTGTAATCGTGCCTCTCTGTCAGGGCTCCAGGCCTTGTGTAAATCTTAAAATTGTCCTTGAGCAACTGCTCAAATTTCGAGTACCGAATCACTTTAAGCGGCAAAATTAAGTTGAGAACGTTATCGTATTTGTACGCATTGCACAACACGATCGCTGCCAAAAGGAGGGAAAACACGTACAACTGAAATCCTCGAACTTTGTGATGCATCTCTTTAAAGGCGGAGCCTTGTTCCAGCAGCACGGCAAAATATGACAAAATCAGCCGGACAACCTCTTGAATCGTTCGCTGAGTCATATTACACTTTGTTCTAACAACACAATTATGACAGTGCTGAAAAATATAAAGTAGCAAACAAGGGAAAATTGACATTCCTAAAATGAACATCCAGGAGTATGTATCGTATACCGAAACCAGCTCCGAAACTGCAAGTTGGCTTTGTTTGGAATAACTGCAACTCACAAATCCTAAAGAGTTAAGCGGATTTTTTACACCAAACGTAATTCCAGACTGATCAAAAATAGTTTTCTGGGAGATCTCCAGAGAGTACATTTCCCCAGCGAACATTGGACAGAATGTTTGGTTATTGCTGAGAATTTCGTGGACGAGTGAGGCATAAATCACTTCGAAGGCGATTGAAGGAGATTTCCTTTTTGCAAGTTGGAAAACATCCTCAATTAAGTTTGCATTGGGAAGGGAGCAATTGAGGAAGTACTCGTTGGCAGGATGAGGGCTGAAATCGATGTACCCATAAACCCAAAGGGCGTTTTGATTAACGTCTTCCCATTTCTGCCTCAAATTAAAAGGAAAGTCTGTAGTATTTTTGTTAAGTGAAAATTCGTATAAAATCACACCCTCGTTATATGGATACGATGTGACAAAGTGGAGAATCGTAATGGATCCGGATGAGGGATGCAATTTTTTGATAAATTTTAATGTCGCTTCCAGCATCACGAACGGAGTGCCGATTTCGAGTTTTCTTAGAGTCCGAAGTGCTCGCAGTAAGTGGGGTATCACCGGAAGCGGTCCAGCCATCGGTAATTAAAATTTTAAAGTTTTGACAAGGTGCTATAAATTCTTGGCCTTCACTTGGTCTAATAGTGGACCAAAGACTGGGATCAAAACTTCCTGGGAAACCTCTCGATGTTGGAGGAAGCAGATCTATGTGGACCTCAGACCTCCAGGGTTTGGTATTTGAGGAAAATGTCAAAAGAGATAGTTTTGTGCAGATCGATGTATGGTCGGTTATGACATGCTTTGAGCACCGTTGATCGAGTAACCGAAGCTTAGAAACGTTACCAGAGCTCATGCCGTACTGGATTGTGCCGAAACTGTTGTGATGGCGAAAATGAGTTGTGTTGACTCTCCGAGAAAAAACGGTGCTAAAAGCACTAAATTGGGAGACTCCCAGATGAAATCTTCGGATGAGGATAGGCTGAGAAATAGAAACAAAATCTAATCCTAAATGATTAGTTATGGTAATAAAAGTTCCTTCGAAAAGATTAAGAATGTCGTTCAAATTTGAGAGATAATCGAATGGTTTCTGAAATGCGCGGGTTTTGGGGTTGTATGCGTAGATTGTTTGTGGGGAAGGGTAGTTTTTGTATTCAAAAAGGTGGCTTTCACAAAGTTTTTTGGCAAAAGCGAGGATCAGACAAATAACAAAATAAAAATTCTGAAGACGATTTAGTTCCATTTTGAATTTTGACAGCGAGTCATAAGTTGTATAATCTCAGGAGTATTACGGAGTTCCGTATACATACAAGTGAACGAAATTGAAATATTGACATCGTCTTGTGTAACCCAAAAGAAGTAATTTGCTGGAGTGTTTTTGAAGTCCGGAATATATCGACTATTTATGCAAAATCGTGAAGTGCTAAATATTGTAACAAGGTATCCTATTTTTATACCAGACTAGTTAACTTGTTTTTCATCTGTCAGTTACTATTGGTATTTAATCACCTTTTTAGATGAAACGCATTAGAAGAATAATGTCGTTTTTAACATGTACACCCTTTCAACCATTTTTATCTTACATTGATTCAAGACGTAAGCAAAAATTTGTAGCTTGGTAAACCCGTAAAGGTTTTGGTATAAATGTTATTTGTTTTGACAAAAATGCCAAATGGCATAATTAGTGGATTAGTGACAACAAAAATATTGGAATATAAAACTGTTCCCTTTTGCAACAAGCAAATTCAAAAAGCGTCATCGATTACCAATAATTGGATCTCCGGGGACAACTTAAACGACAGGGAAATAGTATACCTTGTATGATTCTGCATGCTAAATGCTGGATTTGATATAAAATGACTTGCTTATTTAAATGTTAAGACTTTACATAAACGTACGTTAAAGCCGTTTATATAACATGAGTGATTAATTACATTTACCTCGATTTAAAATTGACCAATAGTAGTGAATCGTTTATATAACTACATTTATTTTTATTATATAAACGCTGAGCTGAGTATGTGAATAAATAATATTACGATTACCCAAACTTTTTAAAAAACGTTTCAAGACAAATGATTTTTATTTACAATGCCTTTGCTTGCAACTGTCCACAAGGTCTTCAATATGAAGCAATATGGCATTCAATTGAAAAATATTGTCCACAAGTAGAGAAACTATAGTAGCCTATTTTTAACTCCCAGCTTTTACAAGGCTCGAACGTTTTGTTGAATCCAATCAATGAAGTGCGAGACCCTTGTATAAACTCCAGGAAATTTGGGAGAAGCGCAGCCCTACAAAGTAAATAAAATTGTATTTGGAGTTCTCTTTCATTAACCAGAAAATTCTCACCTAAGCATGCTTTAAACTTACTTTTCCAAAGGAAACAATGCCTGCCAGAAGGATAAATGGTTAATTGCATCCGGGTGTAAGCACGCTGACAAGCCTCATTTGTCACTAAGGGCAACCTGACTTTTAGCAACTGGTCTGAGGACGTGCCCTGATGACGCGTTGAGCCCCATCCGGACACCAAAACGGGTCCTGAAGTAACCTGCATTCTTGTCGGTAAAGCTACCGGTGCCACAGACCGAGTTCTCTGAAAAGGTCGATCAATCTCCAAAATGGCGATGTCGTTTTCCACAGTTCGTCGATTAAAGGAGGGATGGCGAATTATGCGCGTTACTTTCCGATGTTGCTCATTAGGACTTGTTTTCCCTCGTGTTAATTTTCCAGCGACGACAGACAACTTTCGGAGCCAGTTTGGAACACAATGAGCCGCAGTTAGGATGACCTGCTTGCCTCGAACCTGGACCAGACTTCCGCCGCAGAGAAGGGGGCCTTCGAGGAGGACTTGGTAAGGAAGGTCACCCTCTCCCGCGACTAACCCACCGACGATTCGATTTACGTCGGAGTTAACATGATCAGAAGTTTCTGTAAATATAATATTTTATTTTTGTATTGTCTGTAGAGTACCTAATTATATTTAGAAATTTGGATGTATACCGTTTTGTGATGCTGTAGAAACTGAAACTGTAGCCAGTAGCAGTACCAGTAGTGCAACGTGATCCATATTGGGAAGTGTTTCTACCGAAAATTCGAAGCGAGATTCTTAGCTGCCGATTTTGTAATAATATTTGGTCTCGCCGAGTTTGCTTATATATAGCGTCAAGTTTTAAGTAGATACCACCCGAAGAATCAACGATGTTTACATGATTACCGACCCTCAAATTCTTGTAACCCATTTATTTATATTATGAACAGGAAATGTTTCGTAATTACAAAGTTGCCCTTTTCCAACTTGCGGATGTACAGGATCAGCGCTATGTATTCATTTAGCAATCAGTTGAACCAAACAGTCACATCAAAATCTGTATGTTTCCTCTGGGTGATTGATGCCACCCACGTTTTTCGTGGTATGAACGATGATTAAATCAATGTCAGGTTGAATTACGAATGCGCATATTTATTAGGTAAATGCTTGCATTGCGTCGGGGATTATGGATTCTGCAAATTATGCTGATAAGATGCCGTACAATGTGTGGCGTACACATAATTATTATTCAATGAATAGATTTGGTGACTTTTTTTTGTGTATTCACTACTAAATACGTTTTATAATGGAACTATATGATTTCTTAATAAATAAAAGTAGTTCGAATTTTGTAATCTCGTAATCCATTTACCTCATCAATCGTAACTAGCTTCCAGTGAGGAGCACGGAAGCTGTAGAACATTTCTGCTACCCTTGAAGATCGTTGCCAAACTTTCGAAATTGACACAGAGTAGAATTACCAAAAAGTATATAAAATACGAAGCATGTCATGCTCCTTCCGAGCTTTCAATTGTAAATAACGCGATGTTCAGAGATTTATTCTGAAAATTGATTCAGAAAATTGATTCAGAAAATTGATTCTGCGCTCTTTGCGGACATCGACTCCATTATTCTGAAGAAAATATTGACAAACTGTTGCCTCTATGTTATGCGATTTTTGGATTGATGACATGGAGTTATTGACCAAATAAAACTCACCATTGGATAACTACCCACTACTTATATAAGTTTTGAGTTATATAAGTTTATCTCATAAACAAACATTGCTGTAAGTACTTACGTACAATATTGTCTTATGAACTAACGAACATTTTACCAATTTAGTTTAGCGTAATTCAGATAAGTCAATTTAAACCAACGCGGAAAACCTTTCTTCAATCACTTCCTCTGCTTGGAGAAAGCGTTCCTGGTTTGTCACGCATCCTACAAATACAATTAATTCTGAGTGGTTTACATAACTAAAGGAAATGAACAATTTTGCGTCACATTAAATACTTTGTCGGTGTCGTACGTAAGTATGTAGATTCCAGTTAAGCTGAAAATAAGCCGATTCTTATCTTTATCATTATTCTCCGGATATTACTCGACTGGTTTGTTTTAAACTTCGCGTTTATTTATGCCTATCTCCTTTACTAAACTGTTACTACACTTTTTGGCATTCGCATAAACAGGATGAGTTCGAAATTTGTTGTTTTACTTTGCGTTATAACAAAAATGACGAAATCCCTTAGCGACAACAATTTGCCGATAGACCTCACCCAGACTTTGACCCCTCTTCGGGACTGCGCAGTTCACATAGTTCGCCACGAATTTAAAAGGTACAAACCACCCCAAAGCTATTTCTCTACCCCAGAAGAGGACTGGAATCACCACCTCGCCTTTCACTTGGAACCCTTGGAATTCCCAGTAGTCCATCTGAAAATAACTTGGTCAGCCTCTTGGAATCCTTTCGGCATCTCCTTTCTAGACAATTTCTCCCATCTTCGTTGCGGAGATCAGGACTATCGACTACATACAAATCCAGAATTTCATTTCAAGTCACATCCTTCTTGGAAATCAACTTGTAACCTTGTCGTCATCCTCTTTCCATGCCCCACTTGGACCTTACGAGTGACCCTCATTCCTACATTGACACCTCTCAAAAATATCCTTCCGTATGGAGGCCTTCCATCTTTATTTTCAGAAATGATGTTCACAAACTGGTTGCACTCCGAATTGTTTGCTTGGTCCATGTCCCAAAAGTTGACATACGGTTTCCTCGTCTTAAGACACTTTGACTATTCACGCTACTCTGCGCAGTGGTTATTCCAGAATCTGTTTTATGAAGTGAACCTCATCCCAATCGTTGTCCAAATTGCCCCAAATAATTCCCAAACATTTGGGCTGCTCCGTTACATATGGTATGTGGACGACAACGTTGTGGTGAGCCAAATAGCAAATAAATTAAATTTTACAGAAATCCTAGCTTTTCCAAAGTCGCATCAAATTCGACTAAACATTCAAGGACCTTTGCCGCCACCAATTTACAAACATAAGCTTCTCCAAATGAGTTGGATGAACACCGACAAATTTCCGCAGAGCATTGGTTGTCTCATTGGCTCCACGATTTTTGAGAACTCCACTTGCGCTGTTAACAACTCTTTGAGCGGCGAGAGGGATGTCGTCTTCATGTTCAGGGATTACGGCGAATACGCCACCGCGAAGCCGATATTCTTTGAATTTTTAACTTGTTCTGGAGCCCGCGACGGGGCCTTAAGTTTGGTGGGATTTGTGTCCTCTTTCCAAGTTCAAGTTTGGATCTGTCTAACAATCACAGCAATTGTAACGATGGCAGCGATCATAATTGCTTCAGCAGTTCACAGTCGTTGTTTGACTGTTAAAACGAGTTCGAATCGGAAGATGATGTTTGAAATCAAATTTTCTATTTTGGCCGTAATGGTCGGTCAAGGTTGTAGTGTCGCTGATGAATGCAAGAAACGACAATATTTGTACTGGATTTGTGGTGCTTGGCTTTTAGTCGGAACCGTTTTGAGTAATGCGTATAACGGTCAAAATATCGTAGATCTGAACGCACCGTTGAGGCCCTCCCTTATTTCTACGTTTGACGAGTTGGAGGAATCTGAAATGAGGATATATTCACCTCCATTGTCTCCGATGTTGAATAAAACAATTCCAATAACGGAAGAGGCCTTTATGTATGTCTTTGAGATGGGAATTTTGGCGACACTTGGATTTCCAGGGTTTTTACATGAGAATTCAACGACATTTGCGTACCAAAGTCAGTTTCATAGGGAAATCGTCAAATACCAAGAAAGGGTTCCTGAAAACAAGAGAGCTCAAGACAAATGGCTTCGGCTTGCTGTGAGGCAGTGGACACCAAAAGATTCTTTGGACGCGATGCAAGGGTCGGATCTAGATTTTTTGGATCTTATATCAAATTGTGATGGATCCGCTTTAATAGCTACGAGCACGGTTGTCTCCAGGATGGAAAATCAACTTAAGCTTAAAGTTCATCAGAAGGATCCCAATCGCTTTCACGAGGTTTCAGTGAGCTCCGAAAAGGCGTTCACGAAATGGCAAGGTTTTAGTTTGTGGCAGGCGGAGGTTGGGGTTATGAGTAAAACGGTGAAAGGAGTTCGACTCCTGTCTGATTCGGGTTTGGTAGCGTTGTGGAACGAGTGGATGGAGTGGTTGACATCGAGAGTCGATAGGGCTGATGTGGAGCGGCTTCATATTCCCGTAAAAGTCATCACGCTGAGTGACAACGCGGTTGTTATTTTCTACTCATTTTTGGCTCTCTTGTTGATCGCTTTGGTGGCCTTCTTTGGGGAGTGTTTTAACTCGATTAGGCTTCGGTTTAGAGAAACTTGGAGGGTCGTTTGGGGAAAGCGGAAAGGTTCGGGTTGTAAATGGTTTCGAGTGTCACGGAGGTACTCCAAGCCCTTGGTATGTGCAACTGTGACAAAGGACATGCCGATAGGAGACAAGGAATCTGCGCACCAGCAAAAAAATAACTAAATTGAGTGATACACAGCATATTTAATACTTTTAATATAAGTTTCGGGGATCGACAAAAATGAAATTACACCCGCTACCAATGTGCAAACTGACCCTCCAAAATGTTTGTCGAATTGATTGGTAATACATTTAAATAAATTAAAATAGAATTCGTTTATGACAATGTCTTTATTGAGAACTCATGGCAAATATGGCACTCCAGAGTGTGATGTTTTTAAGTTTTAAAGTGATTGCATGATCACTACTACTGCTAACCTTTCATCTTGATTTTTGAGCTGGAGTAACATTTGAATATAACGGCAAATATTGATTTTGTCTTTCACTTTGAAACGTCTTGGAAGCTTTTCAGTTACAAAACAATTATCATTGTGTTTAATTGTTTATATCAAGCAGAAATAAAAAGGTTAGTGCTTTTAGGTGTGATATTACTATTATAAATTTTCAACTCTGTCCAAATCATAAAAACTCGCACCTCTTACCATCAACTAATCCCTTCCAAGTTTTTCGCAATGGACATCAAAATTCTCAGCTCCATCGTTCGACAAATTCTGTTATGGGTAATCCTCAAAAATTTTCCGGTGGGTTCTGGCAACGTTAACCGTGTGGAAATCGTGAATATCAGTTTTCCTCAGTTGCAATCTTCTTTACCTTGGTTTACCCTTCAAAATTTGAATCATATTTTGACCCCATTTTCGGACTGCTTTATACATCTCACGAACTCCGAAGGAGTAGACTTTCCAGCCCCTAAATTTCCCATTGTCTTACGTGAACTTTCCGCTATTCGTCTCAAAGCATGGAAGATCGAAGATCTTCTTTTTTACACAATGAAGGCGCTGTCTCCGGCAGTTAATTTGACAAGCATTTACGCCTGTCGGTTTTCCAAGTTGTTCGTTCTCGACTTAAATAGATTTTCTATTTTTCTATGCACCACTTTAAATTACAGTAACTTCGTCCTACAATTACGACCTTGGCGATGCGTCACCGAAATCGAACTGCTGCAAACTCCTCCACGTCAACAATCTTCGAACAGTGGTGAAATTGCTTATCCTCCAGTATTTAATGAGGTGGGTCGTCAAGTTCGCGGAACAATTCAGAAAGATGTCGTATTTCGCATTGTTATAACCCTTGAACACAACCATAATGATCAAACGTTTACCGATTTGCTCTACTCAAGATTCAAAACGAGATTGATGGACGGCTACTTGCACTACGTATTTGAAAATCAGATCAATCTCCTTTATCTTCTCGACATCTATTATGATTCATCATGGATGCATTTTGTGGGAAAAGTTGTGTCAGTCGAACTGATACAAAACTGTTTTACTTGTGATTCATCACAATATTTTCATTCGATTTATTTCCAACAAAATGACAAGGTGCACAACCTAAAGCACATTAAAACGCTGGATGACTCCACAAAATTGAGGAAACCGCTTGTAATCATTTCTCTTGGAGGAACATCAAACAATATTCCAAGCGACTGGAACACCGTTTGTAGAATCCTCAACTTGGATAATCATCGACGATTAATGACCCTCAATCTTCAAAACGAATCTCTGATTTTCTTATTCACTTTGCTCAACGGGGTCAAATCTTTCTTGACTAACTACACATTTGTGATACCTCAACCTTTCGTGAAGAAAGAGTTGGTTTGTGGCGACTTGAAAATAGACTCGCTGAAACGACTTGGAACATCCAAAGAATTTTTGCAACTGCCGAGAGTCTCACTTGGTAGACAAATTGAGTTGGAACGTTGTCATGCGTGTCTCCCCACAAAAATATCATTTTCCACGTTGAGCTTCATTAGTTGCGGAGTTCCGCCGAAACCGGGATTCGCCTTCGCAGAACTGCTCGGTTTGATGGACGCCCAGGCGTGTGCGATTGTGGGTTTAATATGTTTCGTCATTATTCCAGCAGTTTCTTTTGCAGTAGAATATTGCTCGAGAAAGTTTACCATTATTAAATCAACTAATTCTCTTTTGAATCACTTTTGGAGCATTATTCCCATAATTTTGGAACAAGGAAATCCGCTCAGCCGCTCTTCCTCTAAATTCACGTCAATGAAGCTATTTACTGGAGCTGTGTTGATTTTGTTTGTGGCACTCCGCACAATTTATCGACTGGACAACGTTTACAACTTGATGGCGCCCAGAATTATAAAACCATACGAAAGCCTCGAGGAATTGGTTCACGACAAATTTAGGGTCTTCACGGGATACGATATTGAGGGCATCTCCTATGCTCAAATGCAGACTTTTGTAGCTGCACCAGAAGCCCATCATACACTTTTGGTTTCTAATAGAGACAGACAATACAATGTCAGCAGTTACATCTCCCGGCTTAACAATTCTACAAGGGACCAGATTTATAACGGAACAAAACCTCACCCAAATCTGATTCAGAAGTTTCGCAACCTCACACATCCGCCTTACCTTGCCGACTGGAAGCGAGTATTGCAGGATCTCCAAATTCAGGTTTTAGAAGAAGAGCTGGAAAAGTGCGAAAATGTTGGTGTGCTTTTGCCTAAATTGAATAGCAAGAAAATGCTCCAGAAATTGAGGGGCGAGGGTAAACCTCATGTGTACTCAAATGATAAAACTTTCTCCTCGGAGAAAGCGGAGAAAGAGTACATCTTTACTGAGAAAGAGTGGTACTTAAAGATATACGGATTGTTGTCACTGCGACAACAATTGAAATTGAGATCAGTGCCGCACTCTGGTGTGCTGGAGTGGTGGGACTCGCAAATTGTCGGACAGCCTGCAAAACGGGATGTGAAGCAAACGGTGACTTTCGACAGGCCAACTTTGGATGGGAATATTATGGTTTTATTTGTGGTGCTTGGAGCAGGATGGACCATTGGGTTAGTAGTGTTGGTTATCGAGTGGGTAAAACAGTTTTGGAATAATGCTAGCAATTAATGACAATCACCAAAAATTATGTACATATCCTTGTCATTAAATTAAGTTACTAATTACACACGGGAATTAAATTTTTATTAATTTTAAGTAGTTTAACAATTATTAACAACAATAATTCATAATCTAATGCTGGAATAAACTAAAAATAATAATAAAGTAAATTGGACACTTAAACAACGAATTAAATTCTGGAAATTACCATTAGTTGTTACCATTTAACATTTTAATTTCCGGCAAATCAATTTACGATCCGTAACTTTCCAATCCGCCACATAACTCAATCCACATAACTCAACACATCCGCCACATAACTCAACTTTCAATCCGCCAGATAAAAATAAAACTCAATGTAGTACTTTAACTTGTCAAAATGTCCACACCATATTCCGTCACTTCAATTTCGAAATATATTCCAATACCTCAAATTATTATAACAATACTACGGACAAAAAATGTTGTTAATGTTCATGTAGACTCTAACGCATATAGGGTATGCGGTTGGAACCCACCAAGTTACATATTGCAATGCAAATAATAATAATTGCAAATATGATTTCAGTGCAAAGACATAATCAGTTAACCTTTATGTAAAACCACGAGTTATATAATACTATAATATTCATTTTGCTCCGCTTTTTGCCTTTGTTTCATGGTGACAACAGTAAGAATATTTTTGTAAAAATTTCAGAAATAATTTATAGTGAATAATTTATCAGAGTG
>JAHZMW010003268.1:0-64494 GCA_027743745.1 Alloscopus bannaensis
ATTAAGCATTAATGCATTAATTATTTCTATCTGGAATCCTCAATTAATGCATTAGCATTAAATTAATTGATAATTGAATTACTTGCATTAAATTATTAATGCATCAATTACCCAAGCCTGTTGAGCACACACCTTATTTGTAAATGATACATGCCAAAATCACACGAGACAATGCCCAACGTTGTATCTCATGTGTGACAACGTACAAAAAACCTGAAAGACCAAATTTAACCTGGTTTGGCAGCGCGTAATCCTCGTTTGTTCATGTTCACATAACGCTTACCTGGCTCTAAACACGCTGTACTTCTCAAATCTGATAATTTACAGTTTACGAAGCCGAGACGCGAGATTGACAAACATTTTATGAAATCTTTCTTATGGCTACAACTATTATTATTATTATTTATGAGCACAACGAACACGACTCTGTAAAGCACTTTTTAGTAGAAGCCTAGCCAAAATCTACATAAACTTGGGACGAAAATGCATCAATCCCCGTTAAAATATTCTTTTCAACAAAACAAACAGTTTATATTGTGTGGGTACACGTGTGCGGAGCATTGGAAGTGACAAAGTGCTTTGTTCTTGATAACTAACGACCAACAATCAGAATCCTGTTGACAAAGGAAGCGACATGAAGTACCTCTGATTTTTGTGTAAATATCCTCTCCATCTCTTGACATAGAGTCGTAAAGAAAAGCTTTGTTTCTAACAAGATCATTCTACTCACTTCATAAGCACACATGGTTTATTTGCTAAACCAAGCTTTGGAAAGTCTTCTTTTGAACACATGATATATGTATTACGTATTTGTACTACATAATATGTAGTAACTGCTCGGCGTTTCACACACAGCCATGAAAAGTTGCAGCCCAAAAAGCTGCTCTTTACTGTGCTTAAAATGTTGGCTCAAAGAAGCTCATGTCACGCACTCTCATCTCGGCATCATTTAGCTGACAATTTTAAAATCAACTTCTCCAATTGCTATGCATTTTTTTAGCCAAGTCCCATTTTCTGCTCTGTCTCTCGACTCGAGAGTCTCGAGTCAACCACACTGTAGCCTCTTTTTCCTATATGAATTCCTTGTTGGCAACTAAAAGCTTATTACAAAAATTGATCTCGCCAAATGATGCAATATACTTCTTTTAACCACAAACCTCAAAAACGAAAGGGAACGGAACTGTAAAACGCCTCATCACAATCAGCGAGCACGAAAGTATGCTAAGCATACTACAGCACATTTTTTCAACTCCTAAACGTCAATGCATAAGGGAAGATTCTGATGTGATGATGAGAGTGACGCTGATGAGTTGAGAGTACTAGTTTGACATATAAAAAAGGAAATCTTGCGATGTGAGTATATCATTTGTGATATTAAATAAAACACACAACAGTACACCTAAACTTAAATGTTACGCTAATTGTGTCGAAAAGACTACCATGATCATGTACAATGGCAAAGATGCATCTTGTCTGAGCGTTTTAGACAAAGAATAAAAATGCGCATTCATCTACTCATACACGAGCATAATTTGTATAAATCTACATCAGCCAGCTACTGTAGTTCCTTTTAGAGTGCTCTGCCGTTTGTAATGTCCATGATTATGCTTGAGATGACGTAAAAAAGCCAAGCTCAATCTTAAATGTTGGAAGATTTTTTCTACAGGACACGATATAATGTATGTATACGCATAATATTATTTCTCGTGCAGTAGAGCACAAGCTTAGTTTTTGAGATCAAGTTTGCATACGTACAGTGCATAATGTGATGACACAAGACGCGTATAATGTACTTGAGGATGTACATTGCAATATAGCTTATCTCGTGAATTAACAGTACAACACGTATTGTTTGTATCGCATTGAATACAGTTTTTATAACCTTTTGTGCCGTGTTGTTCTCAGTCATCACACGTTGAATGGGTCTTTGGGTCTTGTTTTCTTGGTCCATCTCGTATGCGTGCTAGTGACTTTTTACTGACGGATTGGATTACTACAACTGCAAACACAAACACTTGGTCTGTAGAGAGAGCTGAATAGGTGTGGGTGCTTTTCATTTCATTTCTGGTTTTCCTCCTTATCAATGTCGTCCAGCAAGACAAACATGGATCAGCAAAGACTGCTCTTTGATAGATCACTCTCTTTTTTCAGTGCAGCTAGTAGATGCAGAGCGTACACACGATAGCGTTTTCGTTAGCTTTGCTGTTTACTCTGTACAAACAACCACAAATATATCCAGCAGTTTGGAATTGGATACGCAAAAGGAAGTCGTCGAGCAAACGGAGAAAATGAGATTAGGGAAATTAGAAATTACTAAAAGATTGGATTTACAGCAAGCTGCTCCTTTCTGCGTTTCCTGCTAACAATGAGTCAGCTAAATAAAGCGTGTTATGTGATATATTATTATGTGAAGTGTGATTTATGTGCGTTTTAAAATAGAAAACTAAATAACGTCTATGATCTTTGTGTTAAAATTGTGAGTGATTGACAGAACAAGAACTGGAGGACCTTTTATTGTCGCACATTATCTGAAGGAGGAAGTGTGCAAAAGTTTCAATGTAAGTAATCTTTCCGCTGTTTGCTCAGTGTCCGTGAAATGCATATTTGTATTACTTAAATACAGATAACCAAGGTATATAGTATACTCAGAAAATCCATGTGTATAAAAATTGTTCCTTTTATGGACGTATAGGGTTCGAAGAATGAGAGAGAGAGAGAGACAAAAATACTTTAATAATAAATGTTAACATGCGGAAAACAATAGGATGTATCCAGTTTAAGTAAACGAACGGTATTTTCGACCCAAATGCCCAAAATGATGATTTGTTTAAATTTCCATTGGGAAATATCAGCTACATTCCATTCTTAATTCATGATTATTAATTAAAAATATAAAGACGTGAAAAGAAATATTTGCTGCTGTTATAACGGGCAGATGATTTGCTGGTCACTACTGAGTAATGATTTTTTAATGAATCGTTTAGCCATGTTTAAATGTTTAAATTCTGCCTTCCCGGTAAATAGGACTGGTAGACACATATGTCACTGTTCCCTACAATTTCATGTTCCATAATAATGTTTGCGTTGTTAGTCACCAACAGTAGTTGAATGCTGTATGCATCTTATATGATGCTCACCGCACCGGTTGTGACACTCATTTGGAATACAATCATACCTAGGTAGGTTTCTATTGGTACATATCGATACAATACTTGAAACAAAAATAAACTGTACACGCATAAATATCATGACACTAGTTTGGCCATGGCCTATTTTGTGTATCCAGAACTGTAACTAGTTGAATTGAGAACTGAAATTATAGAGGAGCAAAATTTAGGTAGCCTTGCTGGAGAAGCGTCTACTGTAGAGAAAATAGTATTTTACGAATGCACGGAAGAAAAATCTTTTGCAACTTTTTACCCTTGTAGTACGCCATATGCATATCATACAAAGCTTTTCGTGTCCTATATTTATAGCCTCATCGCGTGAACAAAGGCAGGAATCGTTTTGTCCTTGTCTATCCAACACTTGTAACCTGAACGTTGAACCTTTCCTCGTTTACTGCAACTTTTTTCTTCGTCTTTATCAATCAGAGAAGGCGACGTAATACGGTTTATATGCAGTGAGTCATCATTATACAAATAGTAACCGATTCTTACAGTTGATATGCATTATCTACATTCATTTTCACCCCTTCTATTACTGACAGAGAAAAACAAAAGGACAATATCTCCCTGAGCTAAAACAATAGAGAATCCGTTTTGATTCATGTCCCTCCGTTTTGATTGTTATTCCTTCCTGCAATCTTCGCATGGCTTTGTGTGAAAGTGTGCAGTTAACTTGACAAAAAATGAGAAAGCACAATCCATTTCTCTCAAGTATGAGAAATACCTTTGTCGTGAGGAGAAATGTCTTACCATTCCACACCGTAGAGCATCTACACCAAGTTTTTATCCACGGAGTGGCTTTAAGCATAAAATGTATCATATTCCATGGTTTTTGGCAGCATTTATTACACCGTCCACATAAATGCTTTATAGCGATATAGGTTTCGCAAAGTATAGTTTGAATGCGCATATTATTTTGAGTGTTTGCCTGATATGTGCTCATACTGTTCGCTCTAAATGCAGAGAGTACAAACATTTTTTGAAACATGAGCATATCTGTTTATAGTTCCACTCTCCAACCTCTAACTTCAGGGAATCGGGAAGGACATGGCTGTGCCATGCAATGCCCCACACGTCCACACATTCTCCTCGTTTTCCAACTTCCTACAATTTCTGCAAACTCCACGTTGTCTTTTCACGAGCCAAAGACCTGTCTCCTCCTTTCAGTTTTGGGAGTGCACATTTTCTCATTTTCTCACAAGAACTCCCATTTCAGCTTGTTCAGGTACATCAATAAATAAAGTTATATACTCCAGTAGCGGAGAGGAGTCAAGAAACTCGAAACTGGATAGACCACCTCTTTCATTCTAACAAACTCTTTCCTTCAACTCGATGTCATTACAAAAACCTCTCCTATCTCTTTACACACAACCTCTGGACACAAAGTTGCATATAGGAAATGCTCATGGTTTTCATAATAAATATCCATCCGCCAGATTTTCCACCTCGTGAAAGCACACAATTAGTACATCTTTTTTCTCGTACATTGTGTGCATTATTATCCTATCTCTACTCCGATACGAGATTAGACCGGAATAAAAAGCATCTGAATCATTTTCAACATGATTCCACACTCCTCCACTCAACAAACACCCATCAATGCATATTTATCACGGTTGATACAATCTAGTAGAAAAAGACGAGATATTTCCAATTATCATCGCATCACCCGTCTCTTCGTCGATGGCTATTCTATATACAAATATATATGTATTTATGTGTGCAAAGTAGACTAAAAAAGAGGGAGATAATTTCACACATGCGGATTTTTTTTGTATGGAAAAAGTCTAGTCTTTTGCCAACTAAGGTTAATGAAGAAGGTCTTCCTTGTTATTATTATGGGTGTACAAAGTTGGTGAGCTGTCTGAGTCTGACTCATATCAACGTGTACAACCAGCGTACAATATGTACTTGCACACAAAAAGAACTCTTAGCATTACACGTCTTCAGAGGTTTGCACGTCGTCGTGTGTGTCTTTATAGAACAAATAGACGTTTTTCTGTGTGCACATACTGCATGCATATATAGACACAAGGTTTAAACGCTAAATGGAATATGGGCAGCCCAAGCCAAAAAAGTGTATGGAATAATATGCGGTATAAGTTGGAAAATTTGGCCTTAGAAAAGCAGGTGTATTGTATATATATTCATCGACCAAAATCCAAACAATACTTGTAAGTTTCTACTTTTGTCTGTTTTTGTGAGGTGCTCACACTTTTGCCTTTTTCGTACTCATCATATCAAAGAGTACAAATAATGTTCACGAACAAAAAAAGTAGCAAAAAAAGCATTACACACGTACTCACAGAGAACCCATTGGATTCGCTGTTTTGCTGAGTTCACACTCACAACAACAGCTTTTTGGTGGATAAATACGATACAAAATACTACGACGAAGTATGTGTGTGGTTTGGTGTGCACATTTTCTGTGCTTTGTGAGCATATCAAAAAAAATTGAAGACTTGCCTCTGTGAATGATCTCATCCATATCCTCATGATCCAATCCAGCAGAGAAGTTTTGCGAGAGAAACGATAATGAGCACATCTGATGACGATGATGATTTTTGCTGAATTTGTACAACATCGTCACACAAACTGTAAAGTTTAGCTGAAAAAGGATTTTCACGTGTTACTACATTCTGTGTGAAAAGAATTGATCAGATGAGTGGAAAAATATTGTGATATTAAATGAATTTTGGTGCGACGGAAAATTGCGAAAGTGGTGTGTGAAGGGAGAAATAAGGTTGTGAAATTGTGATTTGCAAAGTTTGATGGTGTAGAAGTTGAAAGCGCGTTGAATTAAGGTAATGCACCGTTTATAGTTCTGTATTTGATGGTAGTTTTGTCAGTGTGGGGAATTGAGAGCAATTTGGGAAACTGTTGACTGTCAAATAATGTGTTGATGTTGGTGTGAATTCCATATTAGTCTGGTGTCTGGTATTATTGAGAGTGTGTCAGATGTGAAAAGGTACTTAATTGGGAATTACATAATAGATGATAAAAGGTTCCGGTTGTTAAACTGTCTTCCAATATAATAGTTGCTAGCCGTTTCCATAACAGCCATCTTGGCTTCAACTTTGGCTTAAACTACCACTGCACTGTGAACGAGGATAATTTTAATTTAATTAACTGTTTTATGGCATCCGCTGGTTGTAAATATAAATGTAAATTTTTGCATTAGAGCGTTTCTTGTGAATAAGAAAAAGCAGGTTGACGGGTGGGTGTGGGTAACTCTTATTTGCTAATTTTCATATGCGATAAACGGAAGGCCGGAAATTGTCAATGACAGTGCTTAATTATATTTAGGGTTACTGGCGTTTATTTTAAAATGCGGTCGGCAGACGCATAATGTTAGTTTAATTGCTAGTTTAGTTGCTCATAAGTTGAGTTGAAGTTATTCAGGCAACTGTTAAAAAAAGTAAGTTTGTAGGTGCAGTAGTTGGATGAGAGAATGTAAAACTGACTGAAGACACATAATTTTCAGTTTAAATTTTGACGTCATGTCTTTTGCGGCTACGGCTGGTTTCAGGATGTGAATGATGTGGTTATTAAAGTAGATTGTTGTTTTCGTGCTGATATTCCACAAGTGTGGATTGATCAGCCTCTTTACTGCGAAAGGATGATAAGAGCGTTGAAAAATATTGCACAGGAACTATGCATTATAATGGTCGATGGTATAAAAATAAAGTTGACGGAAGGGAAGCCAGGTATTAAATGGTTATAATAAATTGTTTTATTTTATTAGCAAACTGGAACAGTCTGATTGCAAACCAATACGACGTTATACATTGGTGAATTGGGTGAAAACGTTCAATATTGGATTCAATGGATTTTTTCTGATTGTCAGTTGAATGTTGAGTTTAATGATGACTTCTCTTTGATTTGTTTCAGAATTTGGGGATATTTCCTGTTTTGGAAAGCAAGACGCTACAATGCAATAGATTCAGATGTGAACTGTGAACTATGGATTACGGCTGAAAGGATATCTTTCTGTTTTACATACTTTTACTTCGATTGTCCTATCCTATTAGAATTAGAATTATAATTCCGTGCAGTGGCCCGTGGGGTGAATTTCGTGAGCGTTGCGTTGCTTTGTTGCATTGCCTGGCGCCGTCGGTCATCGGTGGGGCAAGTGATTAAAGACATGACGATTTCCTTTGTAAGATCGTATTAAAACGATTCAAGTAAAATGGAGGATAGAGGCACGCCAGTGGCCGACTACTTTGTAGTGGCTGGCCTTCCAGAAAATCCAGAACCAGTGGACGATGACCTATGTGAAGGTCTCAATCCAAGTTGTAAAAACTTTGAACCAATTACGGTAAAAATCAAACATTAAATTTAAAGAAGAGAAAGAAAGAACTATTTATAGGAAGACTGCAATAAAAAGTGTTTTTAAAAATCTTTTTCAGGATATAACGGTGATTTTTCCGGCACTTGAAAGTGTTCCACGAGGCTTCGTCTGTGTAGATAAAACTCCTTCAGGTATAATACACTATACACTTGATGACGAACTGATTTACTAATATTTAAATTATTTAAACGTGTAATATTTTTTTCTTTTCTGGATTCTGCTTTAAACTGATGATGTTGTATTGTTAAATTCAGGGTTTCCTGCTAACTTGAATAGTGGAAGTTTGCGAAGTCCTGAAGTTTTTCTATGTTACCGAAGAGGCAGAGATAAACCTCCACTCGTGGACATAGGGTAATGAAAGAATGATTTATATAATCTGCAAAATCACTAATACGTGTAATAAGTAATGCTACGGGTACGTTATTTTTTAAATTGTTATTCCGCAGAGTAATGTACGATGGAAAAGAAAGACTTCTTCCAGATGCCGAAGTCATCATTTCAACTCCCGGCGGACGGGAAAGTCTCTACATGTAATTTACAATATACGACAAGTAATTAGTAGATAATGCATCAATTTTCTATTGTATTGCAGATGGGATGCGATGTGTACCTTTGTTACAAAAAGTCAATGAATCGTCCACCCTTGTTGTCCTACAAAGCAGAAGTTTTGATGAGATATCCGTTTACAGATCGCAGAACATGTCCTTTTCAAAACTTGGCAGCAATGTTTTGCTTACCAATGTGTGCAACAATCGAGTGTTGGCCTAAAAATGCTTTACAACCGCGACCAGTTTTTTCAACGTTCGTACTAACGGTTGCAGATGGAACAGAAAAAATATATGGCGCTTCATTGACTATTTACGAAGTTTTTCCGGAGGAGAAGCTAACGCAAGACCAGAGAGTAGCTTTGGGCATGCTACTTCCTGGGGATAAAAGCGATAAACGTGTTCATGTAAATAAGAGTATTTGTTTGCTGTCACATTACCCTTTCTTCGATGCGTTTCGAACCTTTTTGTACTATTTAAACTGGATGGTACGGAATGGTTCACACGACGTGCCTGTAGAGAGGTAAGTTAGCAATGCATTTAATTTTAAGTTTAATTCTTGCTACGCAAAAGGTATTGATTTGATTAAGACAAGCAACAATTTGTATTTAAGGTATATATCTCATTTACTGGAAGAGATGCCTTTCCCATCTCCTCAGCGGCCGCATATACTAATGCAACTGTCTCCAACACAAAATCTTCTCTTGTCACACCCTCATGATTCTCCACTCCCTAAAAGGTACACGTCGAAAATACTGCCAATGAGAATGCGACTAATGCGAGTCAATTAAAAATTGATATTTATTTTGTAGCGGAGCGTCCTTTCGACAGATGTTAAGTAACTTGGGCCCGGACAATTGCCTTATGGTTCTCCTTCTTGTCATAACGGAACAAAAACTACTTATTCATTCTCTTCGACCTGATATACTCACAGCCGTAGCTGAAGCCGTGTCAGTGGTAAGTCATTTTTCCACATGATAAAGTATTTTACGGTTTCGGTACTAATTTGAAGGGTTTATGTAATAAATATTATGAAATATTAATATTATGTATTGCAGTTAACCTTTCCCTTTCGATGGCAATGTCCATACATACCACTGTGTCCTTTGGGATTGTGTGCCGTTCTTCAAGCTCCAGTTCCCTTTCTTGTTGGAGTCGATTCACGGTTTTTTGATCTGTATGAACCTCCTCCTGATGTAACATGTATTGACCTTGACACTACGACCATTTCAGTGTAAGCGTTTTTCCGTTATACCGCCCGCACTTCGGCAAGATTGGTAGGTATTTCTATTATACTTATAATTGTGTCACTGTTTCTTGCAGGAGCGAAGACAGACGTCAGTATTTGAACATCAAGCTGCTTCCCAAGAAGCCCGCAAAAATTCTCAGGCAGAATTTGGAGAACCTCAAATTAGTATTGGATAATATGGCTGCTATGAGTCGTTCAGCTGCTAAAAACAGAAATGATAATGATATAATGGACATTGATTTCCAACTGAAAAGAAAGGAGGTGAAGATTGAATATTTTTTTACGTTTTTGATTATATGTGTTTCATATCTGGAGGCAAGATTTTGAATATACATAACGACACGTAATGTCTTTTACAGAGAATTGCGGAGATGGAAATACAAGAGGCATTTCTGCGATTTTTAACTTCGATTTTGAAAGGATACCGAGCATTTCTCTTGCCTATAACAAAGGCTCCGACCATCGGAGCAACGGACGCCTCGTCTCTCTTTGATTTTAATGTAATGGCTAAGGTTTAAAAGAAATAGAATTTTCAAATCATAAAACATGTTACGAACATTATCTTGTGCACTGTAGGGTTTTCTGCGGTCAAGGGACAAAAATTTTCACAAGTTCTATCAACTTATGCTGAAAACTCAGATGTTTATCCGATTTATTGAGGAAAGATCGTTTGTTTCTGACAACGATGCCAGTTTAGAATTCTTTGACGAGTGTATTGATAAGGTAAGACGTTTTAAATTGAACTGGTAACTGATGAGTAATAATTATAGAATGATTCAATATGAATTTTTGTTGTTAGATGGATGCTGATGAAAACGAAAACATCAAGCTCGTAGATTACAATGAAAGTAGCCAGAGTGAGCGAACCGTGTTTGTCATGTCGCCGGAACCCGTCGGGCTGCCGATAAATGCAAAATACTCCTACAACGCAATTTTTCAGCTTCACGATGGACTATTTGGCAGCGCTAAGCCCAAGTCGGATAATTTAAAGCGCATTCTCAAAGAAAATGATCAATCAGCGCCTGGTAGTCCCGTAGCCCGTAGAACAAAACAAGAGATTAAGTCGGCACAGAAAAATGCAAAGAAGTATTCTGACAAGCCACACCTATGGGCGAAATATTTACTCTCTACCTGCTATAGGTTTGATACATCATTGTTTGGTTGAAATCTACACACATGACAAGTGGCTGCCAGTTTAATTAATGAAATCCTTTAATTTTTAGCTTGTGGTTTATACATCTGCCAAGTTATGTGAGTGTTGCCGTATCAAAGCACATGGCGCTCTGTTTGGCGTATGAAACCTTAATTAGATTGGCTAAAACAGGAATTCAGCCTGCTGATGAAGTTTGTTACCGCGTGGTAATGCAGCTATGCGGCTTATACAGTCAGCCTGTTGTTGCAGTAAAGGTAAAGTTAAACAATAAACAACTGCCTACTTAATGTTTTCATATCTTGATATAATATAATAATAACAACAAAGCAATAACCCTCCTTGACTTTTTAGGTTTTGTTTGAAATGAAACGCTGCGGCATAACTCCGAATGCAATGACATACGGATTTTACAACAAAGCTGTATTAGAAGCACAGTGGCCATCTAATGTTAGCAATTCTAGTCAACTCATGTGGAACAAGTTACGGTAAGACAGTCTGCTAGTTTTTTATGTTTTATTATACATACATAGACATAGATCATTGTGTGTGTGTAAATAAATAATTTTTAAAAATATATATAATTTTTTAACTTTTAGAAACGTTATTGTGGGCGTAGCTCAATTTCGTGCAGCTGGAAAACAGCATAATATAAGAAATCGCCAGCTTTCACAATCAACTGATGATGTTGATAAGATATCAACCGGAAGCGGAGCGTCGCTCGACTCACAGAGTCAGATTCATCCACGGGTTGTAACAAAGACCTCTCCCACCATTTCTGCGTTAAGCCCACAGGGTGCAAGTTCAACCAATAACGCTTACACCAATGGTAAAAGTCAAAGTGACTCAGAATCTGCTAGTGTAGCTACTACATCTGTTCCAACAAGAATCAGTTCATCTTCAGACATTGGATATGGCTCTATGACAGAGCACAAACCACCGTCAGATACTGATGCAGACGATAAGGAGCCCGAAGATAGTGAAAACGCTCAAAAATCGGCCAAACCTGCCAAATTTTGGGGTCAAATGGGTCGAAGCCTGGATCAGTGGGTGAGGTCTGGTGTTTCCAGTCTTGCAAATGCGGCATCGTACGCAACTGAAACAAGCTATTACAGTTCTGCCGGATTAATGATGGCAGGCTATCAGCCGGACTACTCGCTAAGACAGGGCGATTATGAGTTTGATGACGACGAATTTGATGAAAATAGTGGGATGAGAAGTGCCAGTAGTCGTCGATTAAACTTCGAAGATGAAGCTGATGACGGAAAAAGTGTCAATACGATGCGGTTGTTACGTTCCGTAAGTTTTGGAAACGATACACAAATTATGTGTAAATTAAAAGAAATAAAGGAAGCTGAGCAACTACACAAAGTCGCCCGATCGGATAAGACTGACGGTGTAAGTAACACCTCTGCTACAGCACCCCAAAGTGTAGCGGCGGAAAGATCCGGAAGCACTGATTCGAATCGGTCGTTAGAAGGCCAAGTGAAACAGTTTTATAATCAATCTGAATTAACTAACGATAGGAACAGTAAATCAAGAGAAGAAACTCCTATTGAGGGAGACGATGAGAGTTATCAGGATACTTTGCGGCCTAATAGTTTAAACCAGCCTCACTCTCAGTCGATAGAAATAAAAGATAAAGACTCTAGTCGGGAAATGACGCCTTGCAGTCCGGCGAGGACCCCAGTTACTCAAAATGATCCCTTGGGTGCTTTAAGTGATCCTAACAGTCCCAGTGTTTCAGGTGCTAATAAAAAACTTTCAGCAATTGCTACTAATACTGGAGGTTCTAGCATTTCGGATTTGAGAATGCAAAATCGTGATTCCCCTAAACGAACATGCAGTGAAGGATATATTGGTGGGTTTGTTGTTGGTGACGCATCTTCAAAGTCTTTCCACCGCTCCAGTACCCTGCCTAATTACTCAACCGTTATTGGAGCCGGTGGCAGCGACGGATCTGATTTACAGCCAGATGAAAAATATGCAAACGGAAGCTCAACACCGGTAGTATCTAGTTTGTCAGCAATTAGCTCCAGCTTAAAGAATCCCTTCGGGTAGGTTTATCAATCCAACTAAAAGTACACAGTACAATATCGAAAGATACTTTAAGGTGTCACATTTTTTAACAAGTAATTTTCTTCAACAGACGATATAGTCCAGGAAGGTTGAGTTTGAGGAAGGCCGGCACTTCTCTAATAGAGTCAACTATAGGTGGCAAGAAAGCGGAAGCATTGATGGAAGGATTTAATCAATTCAAATCAGCTGCAACAAGTGCAACTGTAACAATGAAGAATAAAATTGAAGAATTGAAAGAGGTAGTCGGAAACAATTCTCCTGCGCAAAGAAATGGTCCATTTGCGTAAGTAGATTTTTATACCGTGTAGTAAAGGACTGCTTCGAAGATTTACTATAATAACAATCGTAAATGTTTCCATTAACAGAAGAAACCCAGATGACTACAATCAGGGCGATTTCAGTGATTACGAGGGAGCTGAGCCTGCTGTAAATGAATGGGCGAGCGTATCGGAGTCATATTTGGATAAACTGTTAACCGCAGAGCCAGGTTCAACAAGGGCTAGCTTTGCTAGCGGTGACATGGGCTTGGGTCTTAGTAATCACGGTAAACATAAATTAGATGAGAGGATCCAGCAAAAATAGCTTCGGTTTATAGCGCTTGTGGGGCTAATTTTTCAATGGTTCATTTCAGATACTCCCCTATCTAGTTCCACACAGTCACTTTTAACGGTAGAGAACACACGAGGTGCTCCAGGAAACGCTGGGCGAAAGGAGAGTCCGCGGCCGGTTGCGATAGAAGTGAATATGACCACTTGTTCTAAATGTCACAGTTGCAATTCACTCCTCTTTGACGAGGAAATTATGGCCGGTTGGACTGCGGAGGATTCGAATCTCAATACTAGGTAAACGCCTAATTTTATTATGTTTGAACGGTCTGGTATATAAGAATGACTCGTCATCTTGATTCACAATATATGGGGTTTTCTTGGAATTTCAGGTGCCCGCATTGCAAGAAATGGGCGGTTCCGTTTATGGAAATCACTCTGACTGATTATCGCTACGTACCTTTATCTCAGATGTATCCTCTAACGTCTGCCTCCAGCGTTGAAAGTATGCAGAGTAATGCAAATCTTTCTAGACGGACATCAGTATTGGTTCAACATGGAGGAAGTATTCCTGTCAACACCAAGTCGGACGAAAAGAAAGTAAATTCCGATAAATCGAGCAATGCAGTGGATTCAACTGGTAGATCTACAGAAAACATGGTTCCCGTGGAAGAGGAGTTGAAACAAACCATTTCTGAAGCAGAAAAGAAGGAGGAGCTTTCATTGGATCCCCTGGGTGTAATTGAAGAATTGCAAAGAAGTCGACGAAATAGTCCAGATCCCGTTGAATCCAATCCGCCACCCATAATTCAAGAGGGTACGGACAACAATACTATTTCAGGAGAGGGTCTCAAGACTGCAGACAGCACCTCAGGCGCTACAGTTGCAACAAGTATCACATTCACTACATCTCAATCACAACCAGTAGGAAACAAAATAGAAGGAGTAGTTGGAGAACCTATTTTAGTTCCATATCTCAGTCCTTTAGTTCTTCGGAAGGAATTAGAAAATGTGCTGGACCATGAAGGAGATTCGTGCCTAGTGCAACCAAAGTTTGTTGATGAACATCCTATAATTTATTGGAACCTTGTTTGGTTTTTCAATCGGGCAAATTTGACTAGTCATATCAAAGGATTGTGCTTATCGGCAAAGACCGTGCTTCCAAATAAGAAAATACCTATCCACAAGGAAAATAAAACTGCTACGAAGTCTGACAATAAAGAAGAAAAGTTGGAGGAAGAATTAGTAAATTTTAGTGTTCATCCATCATGGGATGCCGCTGATCATAGGAATGTACTAATCAGATGTAGCTGGGACAATTCGAAATTTCATTCAGAATATGGCACTCCACTATACGTTTTGTGGCTCAGAAATAAGGAGAAGGAAATGAGAGGGGAGAAGGACAATACGGATTCCGAAGAGCAGTCCACAATTGACAATAATTTATTGAAGTGAGTTTGATACATTTTTTGCATTAATTTGTGAAGTATTCAGTTTTGAGTTAATTGAAGATTTGAAGATTACTCTATAATGTTATGTTTTTCTCCATTAAAGGTTGATGAACAATATCATTAAATCAACGCAAGGTGGGAGTTTATCACAAATTTGCTCGCAGCTACTATACCACTATCACAGGCAATCATCGGGGAGGCATTTTCCAACATATCGCGACGTCCTGTTCCTTACCCTGGTTGCTGCTGGTCGGGAATCAGTCGAAGCTTGTAAGTCGATTACTTATTGAAAACAAATGCTTAGATCCAAGTATGAAGTGGTTTTTAATCACAGTTAATACTGTTTGAAATTGTGAATTTGATATGGACAATGGTGTTTGGTGTTGCTTGTTGCTTATTGCACCACAGCTCACAGAGTTACACAAAATATTCAAGGTAAATCACACATCAATTATTAGTCAGTTGCTGTTGTCTTGTAAAGCAGTACCAGCTTTGACTTGTTGCATCTGTGCCGTACGGACAATGATGTGTGTAGTCCTTATAAACGATTATTTTTCCTATCTATTTAAAACTAAAACTGCTTTTTAAAATTATATTATTCTTGATTTTTTGTTGATTCGGGCAAGCACGGGTTTAGTAATTCATTAGTATTAATGGTTCAACGTTAATGTTTAAAGTTAAATGTAAGTAATATTACCGAGTTTATTGCACATCCCTAACACACATGTTTATTTGAAAACAGACGGCTTTGGACTGGATAAGGAATACCGGGACGTGTACAGTAAATTGAGGTGCAACGATGATTTTGAAAGTATGGATACTGGTGATCTTCCTCCAAACGATGCAGCCTTGTTTTGTCGGCGCTCTTTTAAAGAACTGGAGTTATGAATGAACTGAATTTGCAACGATATCAAAATAATATATGCATTTCATGGACTGTGGAAAAGCATTTATTATACTGTTTACGTAGTTTCATAGTTATATAGAACGAAAGATAACTTAAAGGTTTGTGAAAGCAACAGCTTCTATTTACTCTCTCTGACGAATACTTTCAACTTCTTGATAATATTGTAATATGTAACGACTTACCTTATACAATGATTTTACTATATCAAACAGATCTAAAATTGTATACGTTATACTTGTTTACAAGAAAATCTTTAATTAATAATGATTACAGTAATCAAGATTAATTTAGTTTTGTAGAATAATCAAGTTCGCACATATGTCTCAAAATTACAATGATATTGATTGAAAAATGTGGTGTCGTAGTTATTTTTTTCCAGAAAAAAAACGAAGAAATTTTGTGATAAAGTTGAATCGTGAAATTCTATATCTTGCGAATCAAGTTGTCATATTGAACCAAAGGAATAAAGTTAGTAAATTTGATTAATAGCAACACTTTTTAAAATGTTTCGAAAGCGTTTAAATGCATTCACGAAGTTTTTGATACATCGGTGAATCAGTGTCTTTTAAGAAAGTGACATTGGCATTTAACCACCATTCACCATTAGAATGTATCCTTATCTCTCGATGGGTATGGACATATTATGCTGCATGAAATATCGAGCGAATACATGAATTAATTTCGTAAACCGGTGCATATTAAAAAGAAATATAGATATTTTGAAAGATAAATTAGATCAGACTTTTTATATAAGGCGGATTGATGTATTGTCACTGTATTATTGCACTTCTCGGTTTTAGTGAAGTGTAATACATAATATGTAACCTGAAGTTGTCGATACAAGAGTAATTTTCTGTTTTAACATTCTTCAGCATTCAAATTTTGATTTTCTCACAGCAAGGGCATTGTAAATTACTTGTACATGTAATAATAGTCCGTTGTAGCTTCCTGTGTGTCATAAGTGCGACATTGTCTGTGGTCCGTTTTATTCCTGCACACGGAGTACATGGTTTTTGTTTAGGTTGTGTGCAATACTGCAATTATAAGCCTCTGCTGGGATGTACTCGCTTCTTTGCTTGTATCGTCGAGTTTTTATGTAAGATTGTGTACATCAAAAATGCTTATTAAGTTAGAGGATGTTGTGTGTTAAATATTGAATGAGAGTTTCATTGTGAGACAAGTTGTGTACCGTGCTCGCATCATTACTCCAAGTTCGCCAGTTCCCGTCTCATCATTACTCCAAGTTTACAATGAAATGAAAAGAACGTATGGTGTGATCGCTTACTCCAGCAAATGAAAGCAATCCCTGAACCTGCTCTAACTTCATGGTTGCCTGCCCACTACCCAGTTCTTTGTCCTAGTAATATGTGTGCAAGTATAGATACATGAAACGACATGAACCACGTTTATGCTGAAGTATTCTCTATCATGATGAGGGAATGCGAATAATTGGATATTGAATGCCACACAGCCACGCCAAGCCGGCATGATGACTGCAAAACCTGACTGTCTGTTCATACAGCTTGCAAAAAAATTCAAGCAGCAGCAGGCAGTTCAGTTCTTACGTCAAAATACACCAAATCTTACAGGCGATAATACTATGTTACGCGTCTCTATATATTATATAATTTCTGAACCACTAGCACCATATGAAGTGTGTCAAAATTTTTGCTGCTGTGTAAACCGATGATGCTCTAACCAAAAAAACATTTTGTGGTTGTTCGTACGATAAATTTTGTACGGTCCATGGACATCTCCCTATGAATAGACATGGGCCAACCCTCACTCAGCTAACCCTTTCATGAAATGTACCCGAAGTGCGATTTTACTATACTTCTATAGCATTTACACTTTTGCTAAATCTAACTTCAATTGTTACGTATGGCTATATAAGGAATTCGCATAATGGCATACATACATGCAAGTGCATATCTACGGACAGGAACTAACTGAAATTTTTAAAGCAGAAACGTATGCAATCGAGGCCCTCGACATGCAATGATCGGAGAAGCCCCTTACTTTGTCTTCCAGGAATGTTAGGTTGAGACCGATTTCATTTTGGGATCAGTTCATTGCAGTCAGTTGTCTCGTCTTGGTTAGTCCACCGACGACTCCTCTGGAGGCACGTGAAGTGTTCGTGGTGATCGTGCTGCTCATTCTGAACGGAGAATAGAGGAACAACAGGTTTACCTGTAGAATATTTCCGAATTTGGGAGCTTACATAAAAGGTAGCGATAATTATTGTAGCGTTTAAATAGCAGAAACTATTCAACTGGAAAAAAATTAGTAGACAAAATCTACGCTCTCGCCTCGTCAAAATGAGAGAGTTAAGCAACGTGTCATAGTGCCGAGTGCCGGCAGGATCACGCGTGGTTCCATCGGACCACACGACCTGTCGTACAAGTAATATGAGCTAATCAATTTAAGCAGCCGTCAGCACAGACAGATCGTTTCATGTGAACACATGAACAAGGCACATTAGCCGGCCGATACAGAGAGAGGAGGATAAAACTCATTACCATAAAATATTAACAGACAGATACTAATCACGAACAGATTTATTTGAAACATTGTACATATTTTGACTACCACTTACAATTAAGTTTTTACTCCATCAGCCATAAAGTAGTTCTCCAAAGGCCACCGTCAATACGATACAAAAGTATGTGGATCATAATTAGCAAAAATCATGAGCATCTCGAAATTCCTTGTTAACTCTTTGTAAAGTGGACTGTAAAGTACCTGCACCTGTTGCACGAGATTAATGAACACGGAACAAGTACTTGATCAAATGAAGTGGCAGGTGTATAAACAGTCACCGATGAGTTGAGTGGCCTGCAAAAGTCTAATCTAAGCCGACGTGTCGTACCGCTTTATCTCACCTCCTCTTAATGTGGTTATCTTGCATTACTAGGCTTAACATTGAGAAAGTCCAAGACAGATGTCAGGGGTTAAGAAGATAAGTCATTCGAGCATTCCATCAAAAGTCAACTATGAGTACCTAAATATGTATCTTTGAATTTTTTGCTCCAGTCTGGAGTATATTATATAAATATTACCAAGTTTTGACAACAAAAGTGCATACTGTCTGTCTGCAACAACTCATAAATATATTGTGCATTTCATCATCAGCTCACTCGCTGCTTCGCTCAAAATGGTCAAAGTTTGGGCATTGTATGTCTGCTGGTGATGTAAGCAGTTGGGCGAATGTACGTACACGCTCCGAGTGAGTGATCTAAAATTCGGCTTACGTGATACCCTTGGCCATTCAGTCGTAACAGCATGCGAAACAGTTTACCAAAGACGAAACTCAGCAAAGTGTGCCTAAATGTATTTATTTAACCGAAAAAATAAATGCTTCCGACTTTTTTTAAAGAATGCAACATTTGTAAACCCGTGTAAATGAAAGTGCATCGCATATTATAAACTTCGCTTAGCACAACGACCGTTTTGATACATTTGAAAATCACGCACTTTCATTCATGAATTACAGAAAACTCAGTTCCTTAGGATGTACACATACAGTCTTTTGCGCGACTGTGCTCATAAAACTGGCTTACCAAAGCAAGTCCAATTTTTATCAGGAGAACGCAAGTTCCTTTAGAGTTTTGCACCATGACCCTCCATGACTCGTTCTATGGTGGCACGTGAACAGTCACAATCTTTGCAAGTGCTATTCCAGTCGGTTCGCACTCACATTCACAAAAACGGTTTTTTCAATCAACACAATCAGCGCTTTCTCAGATGGGGATCAAGTAATGTCATGTAAATGTAGTGTAAGCATGCACTTTGTATGGCGTGAGAAAAGGTGGACTTCATCTGCTACAACGTTATCCTTACTACATCAAGTTTAGTTGAACAGGGCTGACGTGACATGTAAATGTTTATGAAAAGCATAACATAAGCCCGTTTAATCTTTGCTCTTTGAGCTTTTTGGTCAGACGCGTTGTATGCTACTAACTCAACTATAGTATAGCCAAAGATTCTAATATTAATACCAACATAGAGACCTGTATGCTAAATTAATTGGCAAATTATCTGCAATCAACCACCGTTCCAGTCGATGTACATGGCCTATATATTGCCATAAACTCGTCATGATCTCAACGAAATGTACTTAAGCAGAGCAAAATTGAAGTTGTACTTAAATGTCATTTTCTGACACACTGGACATTTTCTTCATTTCGCAGTGACGAGTCAAAGTTTGAAGATCTGCTTCTGAATGATCATAAAGACTCGTCTGCAAAATTAAGGCATTACGTATGTATCTTTATTTTAGAGTCTAAAATGGCACCCACAAGTCAAAAAGAGCAGACCGCACAAAAGAAGCGATCCAATAGCGCAGCCAGTATTACCCAGCCAGCCCGGAAGGAAATCCTTTGTGACGGTTGGTTTTATGATGTTACCGAATTTGCAAGGCGCCACCCAGGTGGCAGCATTATTGATTACTACACAAAAACTGGGGAGGATGCCACGCTTGCCATTCAACAGTTCCATCAAAGGTCGCCTGCGAAGATCAGAGCGATCATGAAGTCATTCAAGCGTCGACCCGCTGAAGACTCGGATCGTAAGCTTGTACTAGAGAATTGAGCCAAGCGTTACTCAAACGTAAACTTGTTACTTATACTTTCAACATTTCACACTTTCGCAGTGAACCCTGACCCGGAGAAAGTGAAAAGACACAAGGCTCTCACCGAAGATTTTACAAAGTTGTACTTGGAGTTGGAGAAGGAGGGCATGTTCAAGGCTGCATATATGCACAACATTTACCGAATCTTTGAAATCATCGCAATAGGTTATGTGGGCTACCTCCTCCTCTTCTCACAGAGCTACCTTGTCAAGTTTCTCGGATGCGCATTTCTCGGTTTAGCTCAAGGAAGGTCTGGATGGGTTCAACATGAGAGTGGACACCATTCTTTAACCGGAATCCCGAAAGTCGATCGCACTCTTCATGCAGTCATTTTCGGTATGTGAATTGTGAATGTATCAAAATTCGAGATTCATGCAAACCGGATAATACTATATGAATGCTTTACAATTTGACAATTATTCGCAGGAATTGGCTTGGGTTTGTCCTCAACTTGGTGGCGACGCGGCCACAACCGTCACCACGCTATGCCACAACGTTTGAAGCATGACGTTGATTTAGACACGCTTCCCCTTCTTGTATACAACGTTCAAGTAGCCAAGAACCCAAAACAAGGGAAAAGCGTTCTCGTACAAAATCAGGTATGCAGTTTCAGAATGCTTTCTAATCAGTTTTCTGCCTTTGAATTGCATCAATTTTAGAAAATTGGATTTAGATGACTGAAATGAATTGACTTGTGTGGTTTTCCATTTTTGTCTTGTAGAAATATTTGTTTCTTCTCATCGACACGCTGATTGGCACCCTCGTGTGGCAACTGTACATGCACCCTCGATATGCATTGAAGCATGGGTACTACCTCCAGCTCATCTCAATCGCTGGACATTACTTTCTCGCGTATTACACTGGATTTTGGGGATGGCTCATCTCAACGTGGCTGATGTCCATGTACCTTTTCGGAAACTTTGCGTTGTCTCACACTCATCTTCCAGTAACAACCGAGCCCACGCATTGGGTCGAGTATGGATTTCTCCATACTGCTGATGTTGAGCAGAGACCGTGGTGTAATTGGTGGATGGGCTATTTGAATTATCAAATTGAGCACCACTTGTTTCCAACGATGCCGCAATTTCGTCACGCAAAGATTCATCACCGCGTGAGAGCTCTTGCTGAGAAGCATGGGATCCCGTATTTTGTGTACTCGTATAAAGAGGCACTCTACAGAACGTTCAAGAACTTGGAGGATGTTGCAGAAGAATTTAAGCACATGCAAGGCTAACAGTGTTAAATGTAGCCTGGAGTAGCTTGTGTACATTTTATTGTTTGTTAGATTAGAGGTGAAAAGGTTTCCCACGTTGTCGCGTGCTCATTTGACAAGTGGAAACTATAAAATTTGCGTTGCTAGATTTTTTTTGCTGATTGGCTTTCCAAATAACATTATTGACTTTAATCTAACCTTTTTTATGTAATAAAATAAGGGGTTTTATAATGAAATCTAGCATCAATTTTTTCTTGCGTACATTGCATTGCATTTACCCCCTGAACACGAGAATGCGCCAAGGACAAAAGAATGGCGTGCCGCCAATTGTCAATCAGTAAGCATCTCTCGTTTTATATTTATGGGGATCATTATCCAGAAAACACAATTTAAGGTAAAAATCGTATATAAGTTGCATTTACTAAATTGAGGAAAAGACAATAGTTTATTTCTTGACTATAATATGGATTTCATCATTGTCACGCATTTGATACGTGTACAATTGTTTGGTGGGAAACTTCATGATATCTCTTCCTTCTAACCCTACATCCAAGTAGTACAGCTCCATTTTCGTTGCTTTTACTCCGACAATGGGCTCCAGGTAATTCTACACACACGTGAGGAACTGACTAAAACATGTCATTTGCAAATGGAACATTCAATGGATTTTAGATACCTTTAAATCCTTCACGGATTGCTTAAGGTTAACCGCCACGCGCGCTACCTCCTTGTCGTCACATCTAACGAGTAGATTAACCGTGTCTGTCGGCTTCAAATTTATATCCACCAGTTTGTGCACCTCGCCATGCTTCGCGGATAATTCGTGGTATCTATTAGGTATGTGTAATAAACATTGTGTAAATGAAATCGAGCCTGTCCCGATTTAAACATTTCCGTAGGGAGCTGGTAACTCATATATTAGTATCACCTTGCAGGAGGGTCAGGATGGTCGAGGTAATACCGAATAAAGTTTCTTTCTGCAGTTTCCCTCTCGTCGGCATTAATACTGCAGCCTCTGTTGAGAGTTTCAATGTTTGGCAGAATAGAGATGATATGCTGTCTCCTGGTTTCTTCTACAGCGTATAAAGGTTTCTTGTTAAATGCTACAACTCACTTGAACATAATCATTATTCATCATTATAGGATGACAGAATATATAGTGTGTTACAAGTCTACCTGCCAAGTCCTGTAAATATGGAACTCCATTGAGTCTGAGGTCAGTGAGCAGGGGAAAACTATTCAGATTTTCTACATCTTGCTGCTTCGAGATCAAACACTTTGATAACCACAGGGTGGACAAGCAGCTAAACTTTTGGTAAGCATCGCTAGGAATTCCTGAAATGGGGCAGCTAGTCAAGCTCAAATGTTGAAGGTTGGGAAACGCAAAACCTGAAAGTGAATAAATATATTGAAACAAACTGGCACATTTGAAGGGGGAAAAACTTTTGTTGTATTTACTAATTTTGAGAAAATAAAAAAATTGCAGTATAAATAAATGATATGTATGCACTTTTGCTATTCAAAAAATGCATGATAGTAAGCTACAAACTCTGACGACTTGTACCTAGCTTTTTTATTTCTTCCCACGAGGAGATCGGATTCTCATCAAACATGACTTTCGTGATGGTTGGAAACGTTTCGTCGTGCAGAAAGTCGTCAGATTTCTTCAGCTCAACAGCGCTGTAGCCGTTTAAGGATAAATGCAATTCCTTCAAATTGGTCGCGTGCTTAAGGAACAGCCAAACTAATGACCAAGCCGCGTTTGTTCCTACGAGGATTAAAGTTACTAAATTGTGACTAACTGGAAAATCCATCGATGATGGGATGATGGCAGAAGAGAAGTCGTTGAAGCCAATGTTTAAAAATTTTAGCCTCGGACTGTGCGAGAGTATCAGAGCAATCTGCGGATTATGTGAATTGAAGTAGTTTACAACGGTAAACACAAGTTTTAACTAATTTCTTCAAAGTTGAAGTAAATGAGAGGACTTTGATGTTTGACCTCGGACATATCCAAGCGATTACGAGAAATATCCATTTCCTCCACATTGGAAGTGTACTTTCCCAGGGTTTCGAGATCGCCGGCTTTGTCCACATCACTGGAAGTGATTACCTGATTGGAAACATTATACTTTTGCACACTGCGATGTATTTGGAGGTGGAGAAAGCTTATGTCTAGCTCAATTCATTAAGATTAGCGCTTGTATATAAAATCTGTAATTCCAAAAGTAAAACTCACCAGTAAATGTGGAATACTGTCTTGAGGCCTGGTCTTTGGGGCTAAGATAACATACCCTACACGTTCTACTTTAGTTTCCTCCGTAGAATCATATTTATTATAGATTGCCTCAACCAAAGTCGGCATTTTTCAGGTCTTTTGTTGCACACACTTACGAGATGACTTTGAAGAATTTTTTAGACCCTTATTTCATTATCAAGCCACAGAAAACAGGGACTATTTATCACAAAAATAATAACATTAATCTCTTCACTCTTGTGTATATGTGTGGAGTGCACAATTTGCACACAGTGTGCCAGCATAATATATTTCATGCAAGTCGAAGATTGTGCTTGAAGTACATGTTGTTGTTTGTGACAATGACAATGTCATCTCAATGTTACACGTTTCACACTAAAAAGTGAGCCGAACAAAAGAGTTGGAATACTTTTTGGTGGTGGTTTTATGTATGACGGGGCCAGTCACAGCAACAGGTACGTGGGAAGTGGTAGGTCCTTGTGTTGTGGGCGATTACATAGGACAGGTGAGTGATAATTTGCATCACAATCCCGAAAGATGATAAAACATGAGAAATCTTGCTCAGCAAATATATGATGGCACACCAGGTGATTCACCGGCAAAACCATTCTACATTGTACTGGATAGCCAGCAGAATCCTGCTGGAAGGCCGTAGTAATGCCACTCTTTGTCTACAATACACGACTATGCAATGCAATGCAATGCAGTCCAATGTTATTATGCAGATTATGCTCGTAAAGTGTGCAGAATACTACAGTGATATGAACGCATTAATAAACTTCAGTACGTATAGTAATAAGGTGTTGTTGAATTCAGCTATTTTTATGGAGGGTTAAATTGTGAGAGACTAATAATGATTACGATGGTTTACAATTATTCTAAAAAATCATTTCTTTTGTCCCTCCTGTTGAGCTAAGTACTTCAGCGTGTCATCTACGGTTGTTCCTTTGGGCATTTGAAATATAGTGAAATGCTCCGGTGGGATGTCGCATGCTTCAGAACGCTTTCGCTCTCGTCTGGTCTTGATTGTTGGCTTACCTCGGTACTTGTCCACTCGGGAAGGAGGCAGCCTAACCATTCAAAAGTACACAAGTTCACTTTATCCTTTCAAGTTTGAATGAGTACGAAATTAGAAATCTTGATAAATTCTCATAAAAATGACTTACGCCTTCCAAAAGTCTTGATAGCTGAGTCGGTACAGTGGATCCAAGTCTCTAAAGTTGCATGGGTTCATGCAACGCTGACCGAGGGATTTTGGTGGAGGCATCACCTCCGCCTTTTTACCCCCTTGAGGCACGTAACTTGCTCGATACAAAGATATCCCTTTTGGAACACAAATCTGCCTGCAATGCTCGTCATACACGGTATCCGCCATTTCAGGGGTCCAGAATTTGAAGTCGCGATGATACATAGAGCGATCGTCAAATTGGCCGCATGGACATTGACAAGTCTAAACCAATTTACAAGTTCTTTCTCAAAATTTAGAGTTTCCATACGTTATCCGTTGTCGATCTTGGTAGATTGCAGGGAAGAATGTGATAATGATAAGCTTACGTAGGGTTTGAGAGGATGACCGTACGGAGGAGGGAACCTTGGGCGACATTTATCCTCCTCTGGTGGACAACTGAAAGGACCCCACTTGATACCATTTGGATTTCCAGGTTTCTGCAAAGCGTCCTTATATTCCGTTGGAGAGTAGGCCCGATAAGACACTCGGTTTGTGGTGTTGTCGTTGAAGGGCAAAATCGGTGGAGTGTACCCGCGACAAGGTCCATACCATTTGTTGGGCGCACACCTCTTTTTCGCGTAGTAATCCGCCTTGTAGGTCGTATCGTCCCTGAACGGTGCGCATGGATCGGTTTGTAAATTAGGCTGATATTTGATAGGACACGTAACCACCACTGGCCAGGGATCATTATCTCTCATCTCGACGGGAATCCTTTGATCCACCTCCGGATCGCAGCATGTGTACCAAATGTTATTTAAGGTGGAGAAGGGGATCGCACCCGGGCTCTTGATTTTCTTGTCAGGCATCGGGGGGAAAGGGTGACTCTTGTAGAAGTGTTTGTAGGTAGTGCATTTCTCCAAAGGAGATTCTGGTGGCATCCAAATGTCATTATGAATCCAGCCGGGGTAACATGAACGATCTCCACATTTGAGTGGGTACTGAGCACAAGTTTCAGTGGTGTCCTCCATCCTACCGGTGCCGCACGCGAGGTTATCCGGATTTCGAATTGGGTAGCGAACGCACTGGCATTTTCGGAAGAATTGAGATTTGGACTCTGTGTCGTCTGAAACGCTAGTACAAAAATTAAATAACTCAGTATGGCATTTAATTTACGGATTGTAAATGTGGTTTTAGATAGCTTGATTTTTACTAAAATTTTGAAATTTTTCAAAGGGCAAATTATAATAGATTGATGAACTGGGGTTTCAATTTTAGTTAAAAATAGGGGTTGGAAGCGACAAATGGGCAAGAGGGGTTAAAGCGGTTTATACCCGCCGCAAAATTGATCCATGGACCACATTCCACGTTTGATAGCAGCTGCCAGAACTGGTCCATTGGGAACGGGATCCTTGTGCTCGTAGTCTAGCCGGTATGAAGTCGCACCTAAATCATGATCAATCACTGGTTAACTACATCTTATAGTACACACCATAAATAGATACTATTTCAACGCTCTGCTCAAAGATTTTTCGTACTTTCCAAGGGGCACTCGCAAGGATCATACGGATGTGGTCTGTAGCGTCTTGGTGGACATGGGACAGGTTTCGGGGTGAAAAAGTGATCGTACGTGGTACAACACTCCATCGGCGGACATGGGAAATTTCCCTTGCAAATATAGTCGATTTTGGGAGGTTCTGGAAATCTCTCGAGACAAGGGCATTCTGCTTTACAGCAGTCATCCTGTGAAATTATAGAGATAGCGATAAGATTGTTGGATTGTACAAACATATGCATGCAAGTAACTTCTTATTGCGCTGCAGACCACATTGTTGTGCGACCACGGATATTGGTAAGTCTTCTTGTACGTTGTTAAACCGCTGTCGTACAGTTCTGGAATGCAGATATCGTTGAAGTTCACCACAGCCTGGTTCAAAGTTCCCTTGTTGTCCGTGAGCTGAGATAGGATATCTTTCTTGTCTGGTCCACAGCTTGCAGTCACTACAGGACATAAAGGCTTGTCCCTGCATTTATTAATTCGAGCGCAATTGTCTTGTGTGACGGCCTTCCATCGATCTCGGAAGTAGCCGGTGTATTTGTCGGTGGTGCAGTTGGGGTCATGTTGCGGAAGTCGTGGATATCGACTAAAGGTAACAGGGGCTTTGTAGCAGCCAATCTTCCTGTTCATCAAATACGGTTCAAACGCCATGGTTGACACGAATTAACCGCTCTTGTGGGACATACAATCATGTATTTTGGCGTACAAGGGCTTTTTCAGCCGTTATGTTTTGTAGCATGCAATACCTGCGGTTTTATACAACCTTCAAATGACATTTTGGAAAAATCGCTTACAAAATTGTATCAATTTTGAGTTAGTCGAACATGTTATAGCAACAACAATGCAATGCGATGTAGTGGACAAGAGGCAATAATGAAGTTGTGACCCTGCTGGTCATAAGTCAAAAGGAAGTGACCATCTTTCAGCAGCCATCAGTACAAAGTTTACAGTCTACTGTTCATATATAACATTAGTTCATAACAATAAGCAGCAAATTAGATGTAAACGCATGAATAATTGGTAATCACTTATTAGTTTGACTGGCAGAAACTAAGCCGAAAGTAGAAAAATTTACTAAAAAGAATGACAGCAGAAAATAAACAGCGCATATTTTTGCTCTAGAAGCATTAGCTACTAAGCGCTCGCATCTAGTTGGGCACTTATGTTGGAATGCTGATTTGAAACATTTTCAGGAACGACTTCCTCCTCGAAAAGTTCTGGGTGAGTCATGGCTTTGTTGATCTCGCTAATGAACACGTGGACGTTATAGATGAGGGCCACTCGAATCAACAAGAAGATAATAACAATAATCCAACTTTCAACGGCAGTCTTCCCAATTAGCCCCAACAGTTCAAGAAAAACCAAAACTACTTGGGCAGCCCTCCACCACACAGCTGAACACCTTGCTTTGGAGAGATCAAATCGCTGTGAAGTGCCGACAACAATGAGTGACGAGGACCAACACACAAAATTGAGTTTAGGAAACATTTGATACAAATTGTACTAAAAGAAGAACCTACTGTGCCATTCGTTGTAATGATAAGCCACGCAGAAAGCAAGAACAGAGAAACGTAGAGCAGGGAAGCCAAAGCGGTCGCCACAAAGACTAAAACGACTAGCCAGTCATCGTCTTGAACCTCAGTCGGGTCACTTTTGGTCAGATTATAATATGCCCAGGTCATTATCAAGACCAGCAATAGTGCTATAATATCCAGGACCTGCGGAAAGAACAAACAACGTTGTTTGACATTGGTTTTAGGAATAAGAATTTGTGTTCCTGATAGATGTACTGTACAGTGTGCAATACAGCTTACCCAATCAATGTACGCTGAAATGCGAGCTCTTGTGCGATTCTTCAGGATTGTCATTTTCGTGACGCCGACGAACACACTGTCTTTGTTAAATTGTCAGGTTTCACACTTTGTCGTATATTCACAAAATGCATGCCATCAACCCAAGGAAGTTCGATCATAAATGATCTTCTTGGAAATGTGCAAACAGGGCCAAATATACGTTTCGGGTTGTTTTGCATACAAATGATTTATATGCTAAAGATGTTTCACATAGTATAAGCAGTGCTGTTTATAAAACTACTGTATCAGAACGTACGTACGTTACTAAAACCATATATGTTTAAAATTTGACGCAGTACGTGGGTTTATTCATCAAGCATATCCTTCATTCATAATAATTATTGATATAATACACTTGATCAAACGAAAAAGTTTTCCAATTACAATTTTGCAAAAATGTTTTGTTTTTTAAATGACATGACAGCCACAACAATAATCTTTATTACTAACTGGGTTTGGCATTAGCCGCATTATTTTTAGCTTGTTCTAATGAGACGTTGGCGAACCTCCGACAACTCTCCGTTTGATGCGAAATCCAACTGAATTCTCAGGTACTAGTAGAATCTGAAGTAAATACTTTAAATCCTTTGGCTTCCTGGTGGTCTCCCACTCAAATTCTTGCAAAAGATAAGCCGTCACAACTTTTAGGACGTACATCGCATGAGTCTGACCAATGCAGTTTCTCACTCCCACACCAAAAGGCATAAACTGTCGGATTGGCTGCAAGTGTCTCTCTGGATTAAACTGATGTGGTTCCGGGAAGAAATCGGGTTGCATGTTAATCGTTTTTGCCATAATCATCACCTCACATCCAGCGGGAATTATTCTCCCATCATCTAACTGCACATCGACAGGTGTACTCCGAGGAAAGATTGGGGCAGCAGGATAAAGCCTGTCAATAATTGCTAAAAATTAATTTCAAATACCCTCGGTTTTTAAATTATATAAAACCACAGAGGTTTATAAAGATATTTACCGTATGCTTTCTTTTAAGCACAGTTCCAAATACTTGAACTCTTTTGTATTGGCCGCAGTAACATTGATACTTTCTGCGCAGTTGTCTTTTCCATAAATTGAGTTTAATTCATCTGCGGCCTTCGCTTGTTCAGATGGATTTAATGCCAATGAATACATAGCCCATAAAGCTGCAAGTGCAGAGGTATCGTATAACTAATAAAATATGGATTCAGTCATTGCATCTATCATATCAGACAATTTTACAAAAAACACAATATTTATATGATAAAAATCATAGCCTGATCGTACTGCGACTAAAAAATTGTGTAGCTCCCCAATTGTATCCTCATCTTTAAAGGATCCAGCTTCTTCCAAATCGAGAATCCAGTCAAGGTATGAAAAATTGTCGCTTTTGTCTCTTGTCTTCGCCGCCCGTTCCTCCCGTCCATGAGTGATTGCGGCAGTAGATATCTCGTTCAGTTTGGTCAAGCACCGCCATGCTTCTCGGCCCGCGGGGGTGAGATTAAAGTAAATGAAGTCGCTTCTTGAAAACAGTGTTACTCCTAACACCCGGTCCGCCATTGAATTTGTAAACCTACGAAGTTAGCGTCGTCAGTAATTAAATACTCTTATCCAGAGATTATTGCCTGTCAATAAACTCATTAAAAGGTAAATTTGTACGTTTCAACATATCCCAAAGCTTCTTCGAGCTCCTCGTCACTTATTGTAGCCGTAAACGTTTCTCCGTATGAGCATCCTTTACACAAAAAATATATTTCAAACGTATGCATGTACGTGTGTATAATATTAGTATACCACACAATCGTTATTATTGATCATGGATGGGTAGCTTACGACAGGCGATTTTGAACATGGCAAATCGGAAATATTTCAACAGGTCAAACTCATCACCGGTATCGGCATATTTTTGGAGTCTCCTCACTAAAAGTTTAGCTTCATCGGCAAAAACGTAAACTTGTTTTTCCACAGCCTGCCTGTTGAATCCGGGCTGTAGCATTTTTCTTCTGGGCATGACGAGATGGGCTGTGCTCCAAAAAATTCATAAGAGAGTTTGACAAATTCATGTAACGCAAATTGTGAAGCTTCGTTGTAGTTAATTCATTACAATAATGGTGCCAGTACGTGGATTTGTTGACAACCCTTTTCCTCCGTAAAGCCGGCGGATCATATCCAAATCCATTGTCTTTCCGTTGAACTCACTCTTTGAGAGTAATTGCTGCATAATATTTCGAGAGCAAAACAAGAAATGTTTCATACGCTTTACGAAGGTACAAAGATACGAAGGGACGCAAAGCACAGTGCTCTTACGTTTGCAACATTGTAGGTTGTGACAAATACGTAAGGGAGCCTGAACTTCCATACGCGAAATGGATCTCCCCAACGATTAGCCATTACTTCGACCCATTTGAAAAAATCCACTGAAAAGAATTCAACTTCAAGTTAAATAATACTGGAGGAAATGAAAAACGGTTTGGAAATTTTTACTGCAAATATTATACTACACACATTTGGTAATCATGTGTGGAATATTTCCAATTAAGGGATACGACTTCGGTCCATAGAGTAGTTCAAGGTGTCCAGCTCGTCGGGCGAACTCTTTGCCCCCTTTTGTAACTCTTCTCAAAATAAAAACAAAGGCACAGCAGAGCAGCGCAAGAGTGACAAGCGCTTGAAAATTTTCTTTTCCACCCTGGCCCTGATTTGATGGAGTCTGAATTGGGTCTGTAAGTGACGGGTGGTGTGAGGCAAATTGATCTTTGACAACAGGGTCCATTTTCAAAAACCTGGAGAGAAGTTTCGTTCGTGCTTGTCGCACACAAATGGAAATTTGTACAACACTCGGCGAAAATCTCGAATGAACTAAATTTTTTCCTATAGATGTATAGCCATATTAGCCAACAGGGTTGTTCATAGTCTGTGGAAAGTCAAGGCTAGTGATTCTTCAATGTGATTCTCCAAAACGCAATTTCATCTTAAACAAACCCTTTTGTTTGCATCATTTCCTATCGTCCAATTCGGAATTTCCTTCCGGACGTCCATCATACTTGCCGCTAATATCGGTAATTTAAGATAATTTCTGATTTCTTCACGCTTATTAGTATTACTGAAGTCGCTTGAATATTGGATGCGGTACTCATTCTTCTGCAAGAAATTGCGAGAATGTATTCGTGACGATTGGCTTTTCTAATTGCATTGATATATAGTTGAGACGCTTGCTTCACAAAAATCTTGCACAAAACTCTGGAGCACATGTATTCAGATTTAGGTACTTGTGTTTCAACTTTTCGTGCCTTTATGCCTCCTGTGATATCCTTCGCGAAAATATGCATCGTGAAGAGATATATGTCTAACGCTAATGTAATTGTGGTAAGAACACAAAGTACATTCAACATTTGTGTAAGACTTTGTGCTGCACTTGCATTTGATGTTACAATTGAGATGTAAGTTTTGCTGTGACCGAAGGTGTATGCACTAAACAATTGATAACACCAAGAATATAATACGCGTGTCATTTGGTTTATTTACATTCAGAAGAAGTTTCTTTAAATCATTGCTCGCCAAATGAATTCATCTGTAACCACAGGTTCAATCTCAATAATCATTAATTAACGGGCTTAACGTATTTTTTACAATCTATTTGTTATCAGTCACTTTAAAATACATATACGAGAATAATACGATACGAGAATTGTTAACATTACCGTACTTACATGCATTCTCTAGTCTATCGTGATTTTTTTTTTTTTAAATTCACGAATTTCAAAATACCTACTTCAACTTTGGAAGGTACGTTATGTTTGCCGTATTTCACAAGGTAGAAGTATCTTGCGTACCGTGCCACATCTACGATCTCCGTAGTCCGCGGTCTTCCTTCGATGGAGACCAATGTTTGAAGATTGAAATAACTAATCCACGCCGTTTTCGTTTTAAAAATACTTCGTCTGAGTTACTAATTTATCGGCAGAGTGCGAAAGATAAGCAATCGATTGCGCTGTTTTTACGTTGGAAAATGCGATTTATTTGCTCCGCGATTCGCTGCGATTCCGTTTTTAAAGTTACGAGATTTTTAAACGATTGTTTCATTCAGCTCCTTCCGTTTTGTATTTGAGTGTGTAAGAAAATTGTTGATTGTGAATTGCACTTGTACATTGTCTCTAATAATTGTCGCGAAGGATTTTGTACACATTCAACACTCGTTTTACAAACGTGTTTTTATCTGCCCAACATCTTCGGTGATTTACTCAAAAATCCTTTTGTTACTTCCACTTACTTTAGTTGTGATTGCAGGCAACACTCACTGGACACTGTACGTTAATACTTCTTCAGCGAGTGCTGACCATGTTAAATGTTCGTAATCTTTTGTCTTTAAAGCTATTGGTACAAATTGACTTGGTTGCATTTTACATAATGATATCATCTAAAACTAAAACTCTAAAGAGTCAGAAACAACTAACCCATGAATATGACTCAGATCAATTATAAACTACATCTAACAATTATCAAGTCCTTTTTTTCAAATTGAACCTTACAAATAGCGTATTTCCTACAGTATACTCGTATATATGCTCGTAAGTTTGCATGCACCGAGAAATTTCGTTTCATCTGACTATAGCTAAACTGCTCATTAACCTGGACACCACGCCACCTTACTAAACAAAGGTACCAACCTTTTGTCCAATCTTACATACCCCCTTTCCAAACTACACTATAATACGTACTTACTATATTATTATCAACAAAGTTATGTACAGTTCAAAACAGTAACAATATACGGGCGAGCAGTCAAAATATTTAAAAAGAAATATTTTAGTTCATAAACTCTTAAGATTCGTAGGTATTTTTGCATGATGCGCTGCAGGTCCTTGTCGCTGCAATATGCACGTCTGTGCTTGATATTAATTACGGACTTCCTCCTCCGGTTGTGGTCGATATGCAAGCTGCTGATGCCTTCAACTCGACATGTATCTCATCGTCATCCTGAATATTATAAGAGTACAACTGCTTCTGAGGGAACTTCATCTCTTCCCTGCCGACGACTTCGCGCATTTCAGAGTCCACGTAGAAGAGACGCATTTTCCCCGATGACACTCCGACAAAGGATTCCAAAGTGGTCTAAAACAGCAAGACGATTGTCAGCACCATAACTAATGTGTTTTTTCTGTTTTAATTTTTAATTCAATTATCGATCCGGTTCATGTTCTTACTTTGAGTTCATTCGTTGTCAAATACACGCTGAGAGAGCGTTCTGTAATTTTCTCGGCATAGCAGACCCTCACCTTGACCCTTGTTGTTGGCTTCAAATGAACATCCACGAGAGGAGCAAGCTCGCCATGAATGGCTATTAATTCTGTGTATCTAAAGGGAGAAACAAGAAATGCGACATTAGAAGATGCAAAATTACGTTTAAAAGTGTCCTGTGTAATTCGTCAAGAGATTTTCATAAGAATCGCATGCAATTCCCTTGCAAGCTTGTCTTTTATAAGCCTCTCTTCAACCTCCTAAATGGTTTTCATGTACCTTTCAGGTTTACACTCTTGCTGTAAGAATCTGCGAATAAATGCTCTTTCCGAGTCCTCTCGTTCCGTGTGAGAAATAGGAGCTCCTCCATTTAGCTTCTTGATATTCGGTAACAAGGACACCACCAATTGCCTCCTTTCGTGTGCTGCGGGGCACACAGTTGTTAAAATTTTATAAAATATCTAAATCAATGGCTCTCAAAAAATTTCAAGTGGTCCTCTAAAATGGAGTGATGATATACAACAACTGCCCCCGAAAAGGGTTATATTCCATATTTAAGCATGATCATTCGTGTTTTTGATATTGAGTGCGCAAAAAAGCACCAGTTTTATTTCATGGTCTTTAAGTATTGTTTAAAGTGGGTAATAGAATGGATCTCATGCTTATATACGTAATACATATATATATTGCGTTGGACTGGTGAGAGGACGCACTTAACTTCATTTACTTGCTAATTTCGTACCTGTCATCTCTGACAAAAATGGTATTCCCTGAAGTCTCAAGTCACTCAAAGAAGGAAACCTTTTCAGACGAGATATATCAGTCATTTCTTTCAGGGACGTATTTGCAATATTCAAGCTCTGCAAGTTTTCAAAGTTTTGAGATGCATTCTCGGGAATCGCGCTGAGAGGACAGTCTGCCAGACACAAATGCCTCAGTGAGGGGAAGCAAAAACCTTGAGAAAGCCCAACAAAAAATATCACTTTGACATTGAAAATGCAAGAAAAAAACATAACTTCTGTTTATGTAAATCTATCATCCTTTCAAGCATACATAATCTCTGCTCAAAAGTTTTTCTACAGATATTTTTAGACTACTCGTACAAGGATCATGAAGTCAAATTCTTCAAGACAGACGCTCATCATCATGTCGACATGGTCATTAATGGAGGAGTTTTTTGTATGTACCTAGTTTTGAAACTTCTTCCCAACTTGAGACGTGATTCCCATCAAATATAAGTCTTCTCAAGTATGGGAAGGAGCAACCTTCATCCTCTTCACTGGAACTGCCGTTCCCACTGTCAGTGCTGTCACTCCGATTGCATGATGATGGTGGCAACAAAATAAGTCCGTTGGGATTGGAGCCATTATTGGTCCGCTGTGATGATGCAGCGCTCACCATCCCATTCTTAATCCCTGAGATGTCCACCACGTCGAAATCGTTCAGCGATAAATGCAGCTCTTGAAGTGTGGTGCAGTGACGTACAAGAAACCACACAGAGTCCCAGGAGATGTGCGTCCCAATTAAAATCAGTACAGAGAGACGAGGCAGTACTGGAAATCGGAACATCGACTCCGCCACCACCAACGGGGATGAGAGCCCATTGAAGCTGAGATTGAGGAATGAGACGGATGGCGTGTGCTGCAAAATCTTGGAAACCTGCCATGAAAAAAATGCGGAAAAAACAAGGAAATTAGGTTAGATGTACCGCTTACCTATTGACATGGTACACATTTACGTATTTACATTATTAAAAAGGTTCATCTGTTGTAGACTGAAGTAGAAAATCGATGCAAAAAATGGATGAGCAACAGAAGCAACCCAGTTTTACAAAAACCGAGCCGAGTGGATTGTAAAATCGGGTTTTAAACAAAAACTGTAAAAGAAGGAATATTACCAAAGTGTGAAGCTTTAAAACACATTTTGTGAGGTTGAAAACGAAATTTGCATTTTGCACTGATAGAAAAACAAACGAAAGTGATCTCTGAGTCCATCATACCTAGGTAATTTGCTGTACATGATCAGTTTGCAAAGGTCTCGTCTGTGTCTGTCGATTTGCAATTTAGCTTGTTTTGATAGGTTTGCATTCTCAAAACAAAAACAAATTGTTCTATCTGTAAGTGAATGAATGAAATGGTTTACAAGAGTGTACCTGCTATTAAAGCTGTACTTGCCCTGTTCAACAAGTTGATTTTCAGCTCAATCCCTTCAAAAGAAAGTTGCTAATTTCTTGTCATTGCAAATTTCTTGAACATAAACAGAGAGCACCCCCATTCATTGCTTTTCCCGTGCCACAAGCCATTACCTGTTTTTACGAGGCATGTTTTGCATGTCCCTGCACACTTTCTTCGTTAGGGGCCGGGCCCTTTTATAATTAAGTTGAACCCAGTAATCTTTCAGCAAACCATCAGAATTGGCAACCTTTTTTATACATGCTGACTGAGCATGTCATAGTCTAGACACAGGGAGCACACCCTATCTCATCGAAACCAGTTAATTTAAATGTTGCATGTGATTGTGTCTTGTGAAAACGAAAACCGCGGCTATTGGTGTTACTGTTACAACATGTATTTTAAATCGAATCAGTGGCGAATGCAGACGACTTGATTGAATCCAGAGAATATCAATTTTTCTCGTGTACATCTAATCATCTTGCACTATTCGACTATGTGACGAGCAGGTCAACTTTGCAAATACAATTGCTTTTTTGCAACCAATAAATAACCTGTTAGTGCCTCGGGAGAACTATGCTGAATTTTCATTGTAACTTTATTTCCCGTGTGCGTTTTTTGAATAAATTTAAATTTAAAACCTCCACCAAGTCAACGCTGAGCTTATGATTTCTATTGTCTTCTAATTTCATGTTTGATAAGTAATGTAAGAGTACAATTGGGTGAGGGCTAGTAAAACGAAAATAATGACATGTCATATGAGTATACACATTAGCTCGGATTGTTTGACTTTTTGATAAAACGGGAACCTGAGTGGAAACTCACACAGTCGGTTCGAACCCAAAATGTGCATTGGTCATAATTTTTATTGTATTTTTAATTCTTGAGAAAGTGAAACTTGAAAACACGCATTATGGATGATTACATACTTTTTTGTAAGTCCATTACAAATGCTATAATCGATACGCTACTGTGTATACTTTCCACCTAATATTTTTATTGCTACGGGACTGTGCACACTAATATTTTAATAACGTTAAATCCTCACTTGATTTTTAAGATTTGACCTAAACTGGTATTCAAATTATTTCAAAACATAATTTCTCAAAACATTTTCCGACAGACAGTGCTAATCCATATAGTACATTTCCGCACCTAAAGTGACAGAATACGCTTTGCAGTAAGATCTACTCTGCTCCCACGGTTGAGTCTTGACCAACTGGTCAATTAAAATAGACAAAACGGCAATGACGAACACCACTGAGTGATGAATATAAAGCCTTTTTAAAGAAAAATCAGCAGATACTCATTAAATCGGCTTTGCCGAAAGTGATTCGCGTCAAATTCTGGGATTCCTTTACATGTGCGTATGTGCTTACTCCTTTTTATGAATATAAGAAAAAAGAAAGTTTACAACATTTTGGCAAATGTATTGAGCTTCCTTCTTCCCTTGCTTATCTTGTTGCAAATGCTGACCATATCAACCTTATAAGAATCAAGATCCAATTTGAACCTGTCGACCCACTTCAATCTTTATTCTGTCCCACACACACACACGTTCAGATTTTGAATTAGCGTTTAGGTTCATTTATAGTCATTTTTGGCTCATCAATTACAAAAATTCGAAATTGTAAAAGCTTGCATGTATGTACGCATTTATATTTTAAACATTGAGTCAGCGTCAGACGATAAGTAAAGAGGAGGAAGAGTCGACGCAATTTTAATGTCAAAAGTGGTAATTCCGCTATAAAGCTTCCTCGACTATTCACACTGAAGTCATTTCCATCAGTGTCAAGTTTACTCTGCGTCATGCTAAGGTATGCATTTCTTCGTTGTTGGTGGTTGTGAAATTTCAATCGGTTTACCTCGTAATTAAGGTTCAACAGGTTCTGATATCTTTTCCCCCAGGAATTTACCATTTTCTTCGCAATGCAAAAAAGATTCTTGTCTTTCACAGAGCGACTTACTCAATCATCATCAAGTTTTAGTATTTGTAGGACCTTGATTGCCTATCCAACATGAGAAACGCGATATATACAGCCTCGATTATGAATCCACGCAGCTACTGAAATTGTCTTGTTACAGATGTGATACCAGAACTGGTCAAGTCATGATTACAGTTAATCTCAACTAATCTTTAAAATCATAATGAGTCATCTTCCTCCACATTCTTATTCATCCAACTCTTATAATATGTCCCTTCAAAAAGGATGACAAGAATGCAACCCATAATTTAGACACGTGTGACAGCCAACGGTATATGCAAATATTGTGCAGCGACCAACAATGCAATGCCAATTGGGGGGTGCAAAACGGTATTTCCAATTTGCACAAATGCATTTCCTTCGCTTCATCATCGTCACCTAAAAACATGTGCTCACCATTTGTGTGCTTGTTTACACGTTAGGAAAACCAGGTAAAGCACACTCTTCGAAACAGCTAATAAATAATCCAAATTCGTTTAACATTAACGTGCCAAATATGGACGAAATCTGTGAGCACACTGGGACGACATGTGTCGGGAGAGAAAGAGTAATGTGATAATATTGCCTTATTTGACTGAAAGTGCTTTGAACTCAATCAACCCATCCTTGAGAATTCTGCTGCAGTTCATTCAGCTGTGAGCAGAATTACAATATACATGCTCTACTCAACAATGCGTCGTCACTGTAGATGAATCATCGGACAACCTTAACCTTTGTTTACATTGGCCAGGGGCGACAAAATGGTGTCAAAACCAAGAATGCGCACATCAGGAATAATAAAAGATGTGCTTCTCCCAGGAAAAGGGGCATTGCATTATCATGAAAATTACAGAGAACACTCAAAGATTACGCTTTTGTACAGAAATACATACTCCCACGCACAATTCTAAAGCTCGTTTATTCATTCGATCCGAGGTAATTTGCCAGCCAAAAAATTCCAACTTTATTTTCCTCAAATTGCAAATTATTATTATTATTAATGGGTACGAATTTGTAATCAATCCAAAACGAGAGTTCGGGCAAAAAGACCTCCCTTGCGGGGAAGTGAAGTAAAGAAACGTATATTTTACCGCTGAAATGATAATTTAGTTCGCGAAGAGGTTTGAACATCCTGAGAATTTTCTTTAGCTCATGTTTAGCAAAAAGGTGTAGGTTTAAACAGATTACAGCTGAAACATGACAAGGGAGTGTTCTTCATCAAAGTTCATTGTCAATGTCAAATGCATTTTTATTCTTTCTCTGCGACGATTATGATGACGATGCCGGTTGCGCTTCTAGCGATGACTGGTACTGAATAAAATGCCAACGGAGTGTAGCGTTTTTTAAATACAAAGTGATTTGATATGTAACAAAGTAATCTCTGACACGGTTTGCGGCAGTTGTGCATAGTAATCAGTTGAACAAAAACCTGTGCCTTGTTGTTTTAGTAAGATGGGCGGATCGAAATCAAGTGCAACAACATTGCGGCTTTGGCGGACAATGGATGCGTTTGAAATTTAAGGCACAACAAATATGATAAACCGTGCTTTAATCGCGGGTTGACTGGCTGTAACATATTTTAATATTGCTTCTCTTGTAAGGCCTATACAATACCAAAGAAAATGTCAAGAAGATACACGGTAAAAGCTGACTTTTTGAGCGCTCAAACATCCTGAATCCGCCCACATGCCCAAAAAACTTCAGAATAACACTTTCCAAATATGGGATAATCGCTGCAAGCTACGCAGCTCTTCCACTGGCAAAGTTCATACAACTCTTAAAACAATAATCTGACAGCAATGCATGTATTTTATTGTGAACTTTGATCAGTCAAGAGTCTCCTCATCATCTCACCCAATTTGTTCAGTCGACGAAGTATCCTATGATTATTACGACAAAGAAATGGCAAAAGGTTCATTGGACATGTTCTGCGCAGTTGACCCACTACGTCGTTTCAAGATTTCTGCAAAGGTCGCTAAAAGCGTGGTGGTGGTAAGGTTCTGCTCTAACTCGTGTGGGTCATTTCGTGTGCAAAAATGTGAGAGTGGAGGAAATAATTTATGTGCTTTTCAACTCATCTCCATTTTGGAGGATATAAGTGGTCTAAAGTCTAAATTGGGCTGAATTAAGTTAGGCACTGAAGCTGGTGTGCGTAGGAAATTACTTGGGTTCTGTACCGTAATATTTCTTGATAATGTCAGAGCTGATGCGAGTATTCTGCCTTTTATTGTCATTGTCGCATCTCAATTTAAATCTATGTACGGGTGTATGCATACGGGGTGGAGAACTTATTGTACTAAACTTATTAGAGCTGAACCACCGCGTCATCATGGCTCATCTTGGCACCCCAAATTTTGATAGCTTATTTCGATCTCCACTCCATGTGAGTGTAATGCACTTGTTTGCGAAGACAAAGAGTCACGAAAGCACAAATGCTAATTACGAGTGTGATTTCAAACTACAATTTAAATGACGTATATATCGAATTGTTAAACATTTCACGAATTTCAGGAATTTTCATGTTGCACATTTTCAAGTTGATCTTACCTCACTCCAAAGTGTGAGCTGATTGTGTGCCAAGTCAATTTCAATCACTCCAGCACAAGTTTTCTTCAAAGAGGTCTCATCCCCTGCCGAATCCACATCGCACGAGTTGAGAATCTATAAGAGAGGGAGAGAGAAAAAAAAAGAACGTATAGTAATTTCATCGGGCTTTTGTAGATGAGGTTATGCCTAGTTTTTATGACAATATTATTTGCAATAACCCATTGTTAGATGCGAGATCACCGTGCAAAGTACTGAGAAGGAATGATCGAGGTGCTGTGATTGGCTAAACACTGCCCCAGAGATAACCTTGGATTTATTCCGCAACAATGATAATGAAAAAACAACTATTAGCCATTATTATAAATGGAAAACAAATGAATCTCCGAGAAAGGTGTAAATTACAATTAGTAATTAATACTAGCAAAAAAGGTCGGTTTAGAGGCATCGTAAATTCAAGCGTGCCTTATTATTAGCCAAATACAGGCATTTATCCAATACAAAAATGATAATTTTGATAATACTCGTGCTATGAAAATTGAATCTAAAAGACGCACGCGTTCAAAATGTGGTATAATCAAACATTCGAGAAATAATGCTTCAACTTACACGTGCTCACGAGAACTCGTCTACTAGTCATGTCATGACGAGATGATCGCGTTGATTATGCTAATAATAAAGGTTGCGCTACAATCGTGACATTTTGACTGAGACTACATTACACAGTCCAAGGTTGTCCATTGTTTATCGTTGTTCATCATACTTTACAGATGAATCAAAGAATTTGTTTGCAACTCGAGTACCTAACCTCTGTTATATTAGAAACATAAAACGCTCAAATATATTTCATATAGTACACATGTATTATGTTTTAAGGCAAGTTGGGAAGTATTTTCTGTCCAGTTTTTCCGGACAAACACACCCGAAAGTTGGCATCTTAAACCTGATGCGATTTTACAAGTTTGCGATGTTCATTAAGTGCCTACTCCTGACATAGGTCAGCATTTAGAACAAAAGCAAAAGTTGCCTAGCTCGTCAGTCAAGAATATAACTACGCACTTTTGGGGAGAAACCGATGCTCTACATTCTTGGACAAATTATGCCACAACAAAGTCACTACACGTTTCTAGCACACAGCTTCTTTTTGTGTAAAGCGCAAGCAATCGAGCATAAAGTTGGTCAAAGTTTCCTGGTATTATATCGTATTTCATAATATTTAATAGCACAAAATATCTTTCTGCAGGTAATAGGTACGTACACGCTTTGTTAACGGTGAGTTACCTAAAAGTGAATTCATAAATTTATCACACATCAAAAAAAGTTGCTCCCTGCTGAGCACTCCTTGCTGTGTGCACGCCAGAAAAAAGAAAATTTGCGAGAGTATTGCTGAACCATTGATATGATTTCTCGTAATCATCATCACGACTTTGAGATGCTGAGTGAAGCATATGGACTTAATAGTAGTTGTACAACAGACAATTGGTGAGTTACCGTGCGAGATGATATTATGATAATTCTAATGCTACAAAGAGACGAGACGAAACACGTGCGACTCTCTGGTAGCGCTTTGTGCTCTGCAAATTTTCCAAAGTGACAAGAAGCATTTTATATGATACGCGCACGTTAAAGACTCTCAGCAGCAGTCTCCCAAAGATTTTCTGAAGGAGAAAGATTTGGCAAGAAAAAATCGGTTACGACACTGCATATGAGTATAGAAGCTTAATTTAAAAATGATACTTTACCTTTACGCTTATGAGAGAGCGTGGCGTGCCACAAAGAATGTAAAATTTGCGCTTCACAGTTTGCAGTATTTTTTTCAAACATTAAATATTCTCCTTGATGCACACATGATAAAAGATGTAGAGAGCTGCGGATTTTCTTTAAGTGTTAAACCAACTTTGTCAATGTATTTCTTACATTCAATATTTTGCATACGATATGCTAATGCTGCTCATGACATGGTCCTAATGAGTAGGCATATTACTGCAAGATCACTGGCACAATATATGGCATTTTTATTGCTGTACATTAAGAGTAGTCAAATCTTTCAGTCCTAATTGCGGACTTGTTTACAAACAGACTTGTATAATGAAAAGAATCCACGTGTTTTCAGCTGATGATTGAGCTCAGGGTGGAAAAGCAATTTTCCGGCACACAACTACTTTTTATTTGATAGCAAACCACAATTTCAGCAGTGCCGTTTTAAAAGGGAGCCTACGACATGGTGGATTTTAATCGCTTTTGGTTGTTGTAAAGACGCACACGGTTGATGATGTAATTTGTAGATCGAATGTTTAGAACGTCTACTAATAGAGGTGAAACTTTTAGCAAAGACCTTGGTAATACCATATTTTCACACAAATAAGTTTCGATATTTTTAACGATTGTCATTTCACGCTGTTGTACTGATGTAAATGAAAGAAAAAGTGGTAAAATGATAGTTCTTTGGCGATACGTACGGAATGTGAATTGTACTTGTATCTTGCCGTTTTTAGCAGCTTTATAACATGATGTAAATAAGTGCATTGTTTAAAGCTGAACATTTGTTGTTTTAAGGAAAGTGATAGAAAAACTGAAATGTTTCCGATAAGAGTATGTGGAACACCCAGTTTAAATAATGGAGTCATTGCCAAATAGTCAGCGAAATGAGCATCGCATCTCCATATATTAACTCCAGCTAAGAGTTCATGGGTCCAGAGAGCTCTTGCTACCTACACAAGTTGGCGTCGGCGACTAGACTTGTACGGAATTTGCCGTAATTGTAAAAAGGCAATTACGACCTAATTTCCATATTACAAACGTAATGATCCAATATGCTGCCAAACGACGTAGTACATTCAGTGGAGCATCTCATTTGTCAACATCGTTAACAAGAGCATATATATGTAGCTTTTTTATAGACTCACCTATGTAAAACTATTTTACACTCCAGTTTGTACACTTTACAATGCACACTCGAGTCTTTGTGTCTTGTCTGCATAAAGGTTTTTATCGATCTCCAAAATGAACTCTGGAGTGTGAATACTGGATAATAAATTATGATTGCAAAATGTCTTGATAGTAAAGATTTTTGACTGATGACCAACTCAAATGATCGTATCATCAATCTTACTCTTAAAAAATCTTCTTCAGTATTCAGGGTGCAATTCATAAAGTACCTCGAACACATTAAAGAAAAAAACACATTTGAGAGACAAATGTTGAAACTCGTGTAATCTTACAAGCTACCACCCAAAATCGTTTTTAGCTAAACCTTCGATTAAGGATTGTAGTCTCGGTGTGTTTGCTAATTTTAATATACATTAAAATTCATGACACAAGCTTCCAATTCCAAAGCTGAGTATCCCCATTTTTGTTTACACCAGATCTTCGTGTTTGCACTCACACCCACCTCTAGGTGGGCAACCAAGTAATACGCACACACTCCATGAGTTTTCTTTCAACATTCACAAAAATTCTGTTCACAAGCACACACCAGAGTATGTAAATAAACAGAAAAATTTCTCAAGGCATTGGCATCTTCATCTCTGGTTACACCAACAAACATTCTCTAAACCCCACGACTCCACGTGGCTACCACATGCAACTTTTTCTAGTATTAAATGCTTGACAATAATGCTGTGTACCATAGCTCACAAGCATTTTGAAGAACCTATATTCCTTCTCTATTTGTATATACCTACTCTCTTCGACACATTACCACTCTCATTGTGTACTGTCCAACATTCCACTCATCTTGAAAAATGACTGAAATCAACTTTTGTGTGTATTTCATACATTCATAAAATTATCTAAGACAAGGACAGAATTTTTACGTAAATTGATAAATGCATTCAATCAAGCGACATGACAGCTCAAAGTAAATGACTAATTGAGAACAGTAACTGCATAAGATGAGATTACGTTAAAGTGAGTACACACATATGCTTAATCTCGCCCATTTAATATACCACCATAGTTTCGTGGGGTGCTCACCACTTTAAGAAGGTGACTGCTGCATCTCGAGTCATGTCGAACATAGTGTGACGATTGCAGTAAAAATTTTGTGCTATCATCGTGATAAATCCATTTACAATTTTACACCTGTTACTCTCGAGTAGTTTCTTTACCTTTTGTAGGATAATCTGTGCAACAAGAACAACCTTGATTTACTTGTGTAAAAATCAGACAAAGGCTCGTGTAGGCACATCAACGGCAAATGTGTTCCGTCTGCTCTGCGTAAACGTTGTCTACACTTTATTACGTTTTTGTTGTTAGTCAACTAAGTGAGCATTGACAGTTGGAGATTCCATGTTATCTAAACAAGACGACATTTTTTAAAGCTTACGATAAAACAAGTTGAGAAGGAATGTTATTCCTTTCCACCCTCCAGCAGCTGGACTACTATTGAGTTTAAAATGCCAAAACAGGTTCAAGATTTCAAAACAAACTTAACAAGTGGCAAGATCTCATCCATAACACCTGGCTACATTTTTGCATTTTACTTCTCAACCCCTTCCAGCGAACCAGTTTTCTACTTCTCTCTTCGCTTCCCATGAGTGCTGCTGCGATAAGCGGTGAAGGAAGCAGAGCGACTGGATCGGATTTACGCTAAACTAGCTTCTCCATGGCCATGAGCAAATATCAGCAGGAGTCATTAAGGCTGACTGCATAGATACAGCAGCATGAATGGCAGGTGAAGCCGTCTTGATTAACAAAGACGCTTGTCTTTTGTGATGCTCTCGCCCAAGAAGATCCTGATTATAAAACGAGACGCGTCTCAATGTACAAGAGCCAACCACTCTGCCCACCACCACAACTTTGGCAGGGTATGAAAAAAGGGTTTTACGAAGGAAAGCGAAAATAAAGAATGCTTTTGTTTAACTTTTGTCAGACTTTTGCTGCCTTTTTGTGCAAATAACAAAAGAAACGCTGTCGATGCAACATGGACGTAGTATATGAGCTATAACAATGAGAATTTTTGTAGGGTTGTAAAAAGAGTATCGCTTACAAGGAGTCTGGGAATCATTTTCCGCGGACCGACCCTTGGCACATAAATTCCAATCGGTGCTTCACAGTCATTACCATCCTGGCCGTATTTGGCCTCGATTGCGTCTAATAAGGAAGGCATTGTTCACATTTTACGTTTGAAGACAACTCTGAACACGCGAAAAAGATGGTGAGTTTGTTGTGTTCCTTTTTGATGATGTTGTTTAAGTCAGATCAGATCTCTTCGGTAATGGTTGAAGACTTAAATGCTGCAAATGGAGGCCTGGCACATAACAAAAGTGCATACATAACGAGTGGTGATGCACTTTTTCCACTAAAACACCTGACACTCTCACAAAGAACGGGGAGTGACGTAAATTGAGGTTGATCGTGTCAGAAAATGGAAACCTTGGCAGATAATAAAAAAGTTGTAGATCGTAAACAGACAGAGAGTGTTCTGATGTGGTTAAAGATCACCAGAAAACGGCAGTCATCATTGTGTGGTGTGCTTAATGTTTCGTATCGCCATCAATCAATCAATCTTAATGTTGTTTTCTTTCGCGTTGAAACGTACTCCTCAACTCCACCCATGTCTGTGGAAGCTTTTATGGATTGTATTGTGGATAAGTTATATTCATGCAGTCTCCCACGCTGTGTGTACAGTCCTGGAAAAGAAAGACAAAAACATCAATCAAGCTGGATTTTTCATGACCCACTTTATGCACATTCAATATGGCTGCATTTCAATGGGCTGCATATATCCATACATTCTTCTTAATACAAATATTACTATAAGAATATTATTATATGATATTATGGTTCCGAAATGAGGTTTGCATTTAAAAATATGACCTCATGTGACCTAGCCGCACATTTGCTAATACTAATAATTTTGCTCATTCATCTTCACACACCATCGCGCCCCGTATTCTCCGGAACTGCGACAAATACCATGCGTGTAAACCTGCTCCATTTTAACGAATCTAACAAAGCATACACACATCTCTATTGTAGTACTGCTCCAAATTATCCACTTTCAACTTTCAGTAGACATTATACATCAAATATCGCTTTTTTGCATGATGCCGACCGTTGTTGTTGAAGCCATGTCAAAACTTTCCACAAACAAATTACATCTGTACACTACATTCATTATAACGTGCCGTCAAAATGCTATTACTTTTTTAACCACAGAAAGCCGCCGCCTTTTGTCACGTATACGAGACAATCATCTTTCTCTCTTTCCATCAAAATGCGTTTCGCTTCTGTGCGTGAAGTGACAGTACGCACCAATACGTCCTCGCTTCAGAGTTGTGTGAGAATGTATTCACAAAGCAGCTCAAAGCACGCTCAGTATATTACACTCTTCTATTTAGGTGAATGTCTGAGAGTCAGGGAACATTAGCGCATTTTTTCGAGTAGAAAGGGAAAAATATAGGTTAAGACTAGCAAGCGTTGATGATAACTATGAAAGGCTGATAGAAGCCAAGAAATGCGCACACATCATCAGCCCAACAATCTTTTGGTGATATTATGTACAACAATACAGTATTTATTACTCTTTCCACTCAACACACTGTTATATGATCGGAAATTTTTGCAGAGTTGAATCAGAATCTACTTATTATGCCAACTTTGCGTTGAAACAACATGAAATTAAAATTATTGTATCAACGCTGCGTACACGTTACAGACTGTAGAAACTAGATGCAAGGCACTGATATTTATAGTAAACATAAACAAAGACGCATGCCTTCTCCGAACACATGCAACTCACAGACAACTGACGAAATTCTTGCTAACTTTATACCTACTTGAGCTTCCGCCACAGAAACCAAAGACAGAAACACCACAACATGAATGCACAATGTAGAGTAGAACTTTGAGCTGATAATCTTTGATATGACGACATGCTCCTTCTCGTATGCTTTTATACTTTTTCATCAACATTGTTGACTTCTCAGCAGTTGCTCACATTTCCTGTTTGCCTTCGTTTACTGTGCTCGTGCATAAGTTTCTTGAAAGTGAGAGGGTTGACGGACTGCATTGTCAATATTTATGTTGGCGATCAATATGCTTCACTCCAAATCACCGGATGCCACTCTGAAACAGCCGAAAAAGTGGTTCTCCAGTGAAAGACATGTTCACCAAAAGGACACTCTTTTCGCTTTCCGTTTTCCTTGGCAAAGGACATTTCTCCGAACACGAGAAGTTTGTATTGATCGAAAGAGAACTTTGCTTGTATGCTTATGATATTACGTGAATTGCACCCTCCGCTAGTTCTCTTGATATTCTCGCATGCCAAGTATGTTTCATCGTATTTATCCCTTTGTTATATAATGAAATACCCCCACATAAATTTAAATCGTAAACAGGACGCTCACGATAAGTCGTGCGAGCCAAATCAGAACAAAAGAATCAACCGTGAAGATCACATTTGATTTTCGGCACTATATTTATGTACACAATCGCCGCACGTACCTCATATTATAGTCTGCTATTAAAATGGCTGATTATCATCGACAAAATGGGCCAATTTTCGTTGAGTATTCATTGAAGCTTAATGCGTCATAAGTTACACTTTTCATTTCGTTAAATGTTACCTTCTCTTAAATGCTTGTTTGATGAAAAGCTACAGTTCTTTTAAGATAGCGGAGGACTCAAATGATCGACCGTTTTGCTCAATATGGTTCACTCATACAAACAAACATGTGTAGCACAACGAGATTAAGGGAGATAAGCACATTAAAACTCTAATCTTGTCGGCGCTGATTACGTGATGTATTATGAAGTCCACCACCAGAGAGTTCCTTTTGAGTCTTGTAAACACAAGCCTTTTTTTACATTAAAATCTTATTAGATCATAGCTCTACAGGTTCCGCTGCATATAACGTATGCATATAAAGCTGCACAGCTTTGGTCCTGGTTTTCCACATTTAGGTAAATTATATTGTGTTGATAAGTGTTTTTCTGTCAACAATAATAGGACGTCGTGTAGACTATAGTCAGACAAATCTTAGTCATTTACAATCGCTCGCCTTCAGATTGTAGCCAACTTTTTAATGTAGAGGGTTATGAAACATGATAATTTTTCCTTTTCTCATGATGACTGATATAAGTTTTACAAAATCTGCATGAAAAATCAAGCTTGTACATTGATGCAGCGAAGGGAGCAAGTGATAAATGCACGCATGCAAGACAAATTTACAGAACATTTATTCAGTAAAGGAGACCTTATTTCTGACATGGAGGCCAAATCAAAGGTACACACAGTAAAATCCTAACCTATGCCTGTAGTAGTTGTAAAAAATCAAGAAATTAATCCTCACCGTTTCAACCTAGTGCCGCATATACTCGTGAACAATTCGTAATGTGGAATTGCATTCTTGAACTACGGTAAGGTAACGTGACTTTGACTGTACCCCATTTCACGAATGTGATTTGCATAAAATTGGTATAATTGGCGCTACAGATACATAAAGGACTGACTGACTGAGTGAGTAATGTGTGTCACAAAGGACGTCACAGTGGTCACTTTATGCTCGCAGTTCAACGTAAAATGGGTAAGATATATTTCTATTATTAATAGAGTACATCATAATAATGTGCGTGTCAAGTCTGGTTAGATACAAACTCCTTTGGTAAAGCTTGTTCGGTGTTGCGCCTTATTCAATTCTATTTAGTTTGAAGCGTGTGTGTGTGGGTGTGCCGCTCATGTTAAACTGACCTAAAAATTTGATTCATGATGACAACTATATCATTGCTTCACTAAAGCCATAAACCACAATGCTGAGTTTGACAGATTTTTCAGATAGTACGTGAGAAATATATATAGAACTTGACAAAAAAAACTCAGAAGACACTGGAAGTGCGTTAACACCAATAAATACAATTTTAATCCTGCTTCTGCTGTGAAGGAGTACGCTTTTTTGTTTTGCCAAAAACAAGGCAAACGACGATTGATGACTAATGATAAGTTTATTTCTATGTGTGCTACTTTGTTGTATGATATCATATAGAGAATATGGAGGCAGACCATCTTTAATTCTGCACCACTGGTCAATCCAATAATTAATTTTGTGATAATACAATCTTGTGATGTAGCATACGTGCAACAAAGCTGCGTATATTAAGCTTAGGCATGTAGATGGCTTTGTTTTAATACTCATATACATAAAAAAATCTATGCATTCTTCCACTTTTCTGCCTACAGTTTTTCGTCATGCATGACTTGATTCGACAATGATTTGCTCAAGTCACACAATTTTTTTGTCACATTTCAACAATATTAGAATTTCAATTGGAATCGCATTGGATGACAAAACGTGGAGTCTCACCAGTAGAAAACCAATACACGCTTATCACGTGAGAAGTACAGTAGAAAACAATTGTGCTTCAACAATTCACATAATGCAGTGAAACACCATTGCGTATGTATAGGCATGCATGATTTGCAAAATATTCCTAACCATTTGGCAAACCTTTCATATTTTTTTTATAGATTTTGTGCTATACGATACTCGCTTTGTCACACTAAACTCATTACTGTCAAATATCGATGTCTTCCGGACTACTCACAAGTCTTTAAAGTCAATTACAAAAGTTGTAAAATCCAATGAAGAAGAAGACGTGATGTGCAGCAGTGCAAAATGCAGACAGATGAAAGTATACAAGCCTATTTTATTTCTCTAATTTATGTGGCATCTAAATGAGAACGGAAGCCTGCATATAGTTTCAAAACCACACAGCTTCAGCAGTGTCAGACTCATGGAAATAAAATATGTACTTAACCCTTTTCATACGATTTAAGCTTTTCTCGCTGGCGCTTTCGAAAAAATTGAATTGCACACCAACGTGAACGTCATTTATGGAGTCCGATACAACGAGTGCATACAGTTACGACTGTCGACAGGAAAACTCTTTCTAACATCTATATAATTATCTCATCACACATCTCATTTTCAGAATTGTGTCATGCTACGCGAATCAAGCTTTTCACGCGTTCCAGAATCAACTCTGGTATACAGACGCTGCACGTTTGTATCTACAAAAAATGAGCTTTATAGGTGAACGCCACAAAAACAGCCTTTTCGTAAATGAAGCTACGTAATATATAATTATCCAGTGTGGTGGATATTTTGGTTCACCTCATCCGCTCTCTCATGCCTCACACACTTTTCTACGCTACGAAAATGCACGCACCGTCGAGGAGATGAGAGCAGATGCTCAGCGAAATAAATACGCTTAGAGTTCTTTTTTTGCAAAAAGGCACAGCTGAAAATTTTCTCATGACATATACCCAACCTTTGTTTACTCACAAACGTACCTACACAACGCTTCTCGCATCAAGGAAATAATAAGTGACTGCAAGAGCAGAGCAATTTCTGCAGTTTCGCAGACGCACATTGAGTGTTAATAGCAATAATTATTATATGATAACAAAATCTTGTCTGTATAACAATGTGTGATTTCGTCAGAGACCTAAGATGTACAATATATGTGCCATATTTTACTCACATCATCCATAACATTCACGACAATATCAAGTCCTACATTCTCAAATTGCAAACAGAGGTATATAAACGTATTACGGACGAATTAAAAAATGGACTGCAATAGAATTATTATTACTCTTACTCGATGTATTTTTTGCGATGGTATAATAATTAAGTTACTGCGAAGACATGGGGATAATGAAGGTGTTACAAAATGCTCACTCACTCACACACACTTTCAACTCTGAAAATCTCTTCTCAGCTATGGAAAATAACACACATTTCGCTCACACACAGTGGCACGTTTGATTGTCTACGCACATTCTCAACTCAGCACAAAAGAGCACGATGATTATTATTAGATCATTTTATTGCAGTTGATGCGTTTCATGTGGAATGGAGTTCAAAGAGGCAGACACACTGACGTCGCGTCGGTTCATGTACGAGCGCTCTTCAAGAAATGATTGTCTCCCACAACTCTGAACATCACACAAACTTCGTGTGTATCACCTATTTATTTTGGTGACAGCTCTGTTGTAACTAAATCTTGAGACTGTTAATATTCCACCTGCCTTTATTGATGTGCGCACTTTGCTCGCACAAAAGACGTATTCGCTTTGTCTGATGGCTGAAGTGCAGGGTAAACATAATGCATAATTTCTGTATCTTCTAAAACTTGTTAGGAACAAGGTACATTTTAACAACTACCACACAAACCATAGTATCTTAAGTCTAGCCTTTGGATTTGGAGAAAAACAAGTAGAAAAAAATATTTGGATGTACTTACGTTCAGTTCTACCTTCGTATTGCTTCTGTATCTTGTAGTACGGGACCAAGTCAAAATGACAAAGGTTGAAGAAAAAATGAAGGTCTATAGAGGATTTTTGCTATCCTCTGAGGAGCGTGGTTTTGTGGAGAGATTTTTGCGAGTTGATCACACACACGTACACAAGCACATACACGAGACAAAGATAATATTCTCTTTAGCGAGTGATTATTGGGGTTTGATGCTATTTTGAGTAGACTTTGGTATGTTTCTCAGTCGAAGACACAAGGCAGCACAAGGACTAAAAAATGGTGACGATAAGAAATCATATCTCAAGGTACGCTATTTACGTATAGTTTTGTGAAAAGAAAGAATTCCTCCACCACATCACTTCTCGTCGTCTTCACATGAGCAATAATGATCTGAAGGCTTTTTTCTACTGTGGAAGCAGCGTCACATCAGTAGATTATTGAATTACGATCTTATTATGCAGATGATGTCTCATTTAAATCAGTCACAATTACTTTCAGTCTCTAGTATCAAAACTACAATATAGAGGACACAATCCTCAAAACCACAGTATGAAAACCAAATTTTGTGTGAAAAAAGAAAAATATGTCATAAATGCCACATCCACCACGACAATAAAAGCTGCGCACACATCATTAATAGTACTTGGTATGTATATCCCAATTTGTTTTACGCGAGGACACACAGTCAGAAACGATCAGAAACAACAAATGACGATAAGCCAAAGTACGAGTAAAGATGGACAACACACGGGGAAACATAAACTGCAAAATAAAAACTGCACACGAAATTGCAAAACTATGCGTGTACAGTTGACGAGAGATAAAGCCTTTTAAAATGCGTTGGGTTTGCGATGCTGCTGCGAACTGAGAAGGCAGACATACGATATACTAGGACCACTACTATTTTCCTGCGATAATGCTGAAACAACGAAGGCATTTTCGCACAGCAACAGAGCATCTCGTCAAGTCGTACAGAGCATTGGGTCTTTTGAGAATGTTATGAGATACATAGAAGCAAAAGCTTGAAAAGCTTGACAAAGGGAAAAGGGAGCAAGAGCAGGAGAACAGCTCGAAAAACATATGATGGAAACCAAAATATAAACATTGAGCGTCACACGAAGAGCAAGTGGATTGTATTGATGTGAAATGGAGTAATATATGGAAAAGCACATGCTGCAAGTATATTATATACATACAATATGTACTAGGTCTCTGGTTTAGTCTCTACGCACACACAAGCGACGCATAAAAAGTAACCAGAAAAAAGAACGAGTTTTTTTCTGCTGATGTGATGATAGTGTGTGTTTTTGGTGAGAAAAGCTCGTGGTAACAGCGTAGTTGCAAAACTCGCAAAGCTTACACATGTGTGCAGTCTATAGAATTTTGAACAAAGTACTATAGTGCTTGGGATGTGTTAGGTGAACACACAAGGTTTAGGTTTCCAATCCAATCCACGCAGTAAGTTCAGTGTGTCATAGTCATCGTCAACTCGTGTTAAAAACATAAGGTCCTTACGTGCTATATAAGAATAAGTCGTATATTTTGGGAAAACCAAACGTGTTCATGTACTGATGAGAATTAGGTACCTATGCCATAGTCGGATTGTGTTTACGCGGAGATAGTGGTTATGATATGCCTGTGTTTTGACGAGCAAAAGTGCAGAGAGAATCTTAAGAAATTCATTATTGTCATGCATGAATATTTGTAATTCACAAAGGGCGAGAAGGTGAAAAGCACGCTATACGAAATGGTATGGAGAGGAGAGGCGATGATGTAAAAATCAAAAACATTATCGGGCTCTTCGATTATTCCACAATCAGACAAATCACTTCAAGTTTGCACTTTGTACCGATCTAAAAAAAACTTTTCAATTTTTTCACATACATTATACATGCTCAAATCCAGGCTGAATAGTTTTCGAATCTAGCTGAAACTGGACTTGCATGATTTACGGGAATTACTCACTGCAGCTTGAAATAAAAATTGTGACTAAGTACTACATATAACTCCGAGTCTTTTTACAATCTTCATTTCAAGCTACTGTAGATTTACAATCCAAGTTTTTGCTTGGCAATGCCTACTAGAATATCGCAGGATTGGTCATTAGAGATTTTTTTAGACAAATGGCATTTCTGCAAATCATTTCCACAAATCAATATATATGGTCTCAATCTCAATACTTTATCTACTACATCAACAAATACTAAATTACTTAGAGTAAAGATAAGTAGACTTGTATAAAAATCTTATTTTATACTCTGATCTGTACTCTTAGCTAAATTATGTATGCAGATATTGAGTAGAGTCAATATTTTGACATCCTTGCCCCAACTATAATAGCTCGTTCCACATGGCTTTGTCGCCTTGTCGCTTTGGCAAGAATTGTTTGATTAAACAATACACAGAAAATCAACTTATAAAAAATTAATGCAACATTTTCGCATGTTTCTTTCAACTATGATTGAATTGAGTCGGAGCACAGGGAGTGAGGTCCATGTCTAGATTTATCCGTTTTATGTATTTGTACGGTTTGCAAGAGCTGAAGACTGGCGTACCATAACTAATCACCAGCAAATTCAGTACTAGCGACAAGTTAGTCACAATTGCAGCGCAAAATTTCCTGTGGAACAGGTACCAGAGCAAGAAGGTGAGTAGATTATTATGTAATTTCATTACCTCAACATTCACTTTCAAGGTCGTCTATTCACTATGTGCATTTTCACTAGCTTCAGCAAAAACTTCTCTAAAGATGCTTTTGTATTATACCAGGTAGCGTGAAAAAGATAGATTCCTTTCTTCGGCTAATTTTCTATTTTTTGAAAGATTCATTCATTCTAGAAATCGACGGAAGAGATCATCGTGAATACTTTAAGATTTATGAAGTAACGAAGTACTTTGTTATAGGCTCTAGCTAAACTTGCATTCATTTATTTCATCGTGACATTGCATTATCTTAGTTAGCAAATGGATTATCATTCTTCATAGTGGATCTAGTTACTCTTATGCAGTAGAGAATCTTCGATTGCAGATGGAATTATAGGGAGAGTGATCGTGTCATTTTCACTTAATGCACAAGAGTGAGAAGTGCATGCTTTTTAAAAATTTCAATTTCAATTTGCCATTAAAATTTGATGCATAAAAATACCCGTCTATAGCAAAATAGGTGATAGTTTTCATCTCTCAAATAGAGATAGTGTATAAAATACGGAGAACTCTTTGCCAAGCTTGTTCACGTGTTTGCATTGCATATCTCAGCCTGCAAGCAGTACAATACAATGCTTATACATTTTATTCACATGTATGCTCAATGCTGTCAACTTGTACTTGTAGAGTGTGGTAGGTAATCCCCAATCCGCAAAGTCACATTGAACAATTTTAGCCAGATCACAGAAATATGTAGTGGTTACGTTAAGGTTACAGCATTTTGATGATAACGCAAGATAATGATGACCATTGTATTGTGATATTATCCGTCGTCATCATCTAGTAGTATCAATCACAGTGCAAGTCCTCTGGTTGCACAGGGACGGAAGAGACAATATAGCAATTTTTTCTCTTAAATTCACCAAATAATTGAACAGCTGATTGAGAAGATTGGAGTTCCGTTGAGGTACATCTTGACTGCTCGCTATTAATTTCAACGATACGGCACGGCAAATTGTTAACCATACAATTGAGCACCATTATTCACAAAGGAACTCGCTGTTTTGGTGACCAATAAGTGAGCGCAATTCAGGGGTTATCATTTTAATAACTTCTACACCACTGCATTCATGCAAAATGAGTCGCATTTATTAGACGATTCGTACTGGTCATCGTCGTGAATATGAAAGGGAAGACTTTTCGTCACTTTTAAGCCTTTGTTCTTTGCGTCCTGCAGTTTGTGTAGACGCCCATCGTCAATCAAATCAAGTGAGAGATTCTGATCTAATTTCGATTTGGAACAATAGAATTATTGTTGTATTGTGTTATAAAAGGCAACGGGAAGATGAGACTCAACCTTCTCTCTAAAATCAGAGCGGTTAGCATTAACTTAGGTACGTGCTCCTTTCCTCTGGTTTTCCGGTTATGCAATTATTTTCAAAATTTTAAAGCTTTTTTAATTTTTATGTTGGAAATATAAAAAAGCCTTGTCAGCTTTGGTCTCGCCGAGCTATCAGTGACAAAATAAGATTTCACAAATATTGTGGTCGTGTCAGTTTTATATTTAGGGTTTTTGACGCGATGGGATGAGAGCAATATGCTAACAACTTTGTTCATTAGTGAAACAGATGCATTTTTATGTGTTCCGTTCCAATGGCCTATTTTGAACGAGTGCTGTGGCTTTGTTGGTTGTTTGTTGGAGGTTTTGCTGGTTTGCATAAAGGCTTGCATGACCTTATTTCATAATTTTGGCTTGCATGCATAATAATCCTCTGGGAATATATTTTTTCTAATTAATGATTGTAATTAGTGCGTAGTGAGTGAGAATTTTTAATGGAGGGAGGTGTTCTTGGTATTTCGTTTTAATTTCAAACACACCGCATGTCAATCGTTGCATTTTAGTTTAGAGAACCAGTCGGTCGATGATTGACAATTGCCACTTGATGGGATTGGTTTCATATTTATTGGTTTTGAATGAAAGCTAAAAGACATACAGCGAATTGACTGATAACTTTCTGCATGGAAGAGTGTATGGTGGAACATTATACATATATACACATAATATAAGTACAAGTTCTAGTCATGTCAAGTTTAACATGCAAAAATGGACAGTGTTTGCATTTGCATACTATATCTATAGTTGATTTTTTGTCAAATATTTTAACGAATTAATTTGAGCACAGTTTGATACAAACAAAGTAGTCAGTAGATATAAATCTTGTGCGCACCGTGGATAATATGAGATTTGTGATGCCAGCATTTATAATCAACACCATCAGATTAATTCGGGGTTCAGTTTACTTCTTCACAATCTAACCCTGCCTTGTTGAATTTAATTTAATTTAAATAATCTCCATCTTGCAATGACGAGAGAGAAACTGATGTGAAAATAATGTTCGAATTATTATTGCAGATCCATTAGCATTCCAAATTAGAAGGATGGCCACCACACTGAATAACAGTCTCGTATTTCGACAGGTAATTTGTATAAACACCAGAAAGTTTATAACTTTTTATAGTGGCCCTTTTGAACTAATGATTTCTCTTGTTTGATGTTGCTCCAGTTGTTCGATCGGGAAAGTTGTACCTACACATATCTTTTGGCTGATGCTGTCACAAGGGAAGCAGTTTTGATAGACCCAGTATTTGACCTGGCTCAACGTGATAAGCAGCTTGCGGCAGAATTAGGGCTCAATCTCAAGTTTGTTATGAATACTCACGTCCACGCAGACCATGTCACTGGCACGGGTCTTTTGAAGCAAATTCTGGGAAGCTCGGTGAAAAGTGTGATTTCAGAAGCTTCAGGTGCTGATGCTGATGTGAAACTTGCTCATGGCGATAACATTAGCTTCGGAAAGTATTCTCTTGAAGTAAAAAATTAAGCAAATTGAAGTATAGATACCTAATGACATCACATATTATAGTGAAATGTAAATATGTTAATTATGTTTCAGGTTCGTGGAACTCCCGGACATACTAATGGGTGTGTTTGCTACGTTTTCCATGAAGGGAGAATGGTGTTCACCGGTGACACGCTGCTAATAAGGTTTTTACTTGAATTTTTAAAAAATAAAACGAAATACTCTTTATGGTGACTTGAATTGGACCATAATCTATTATTATTGATGCAGGGGTTGTGGACGAACAGATTTCCAAGAGGGAAGTTCCGAAGGGTTGTACAATTCTGTTAGAACACAAATTTTCGAGCTTCCAGACGACTATCTTGTGTATCCTGCTCACGACTACAAAGGTAAGCTTTGTACTTTATTTAACAAAAGTCTGACTTTATCTTTTGTGAATTGCTTAAGATTGTTGATTGTGTTTGTGCATTTCCTACAGGTATGACATGCTCATCAGTTGGAGAAGAAAAGAAATATAACCCACGCCTCACCAAAGATCTGGATGCATTCAAATCAATAATGGAAAACTTGGGGCTGCCTTATCCAAAAATGTTGGACAAAGCCGTGCCTGCCAATAAAGTATGTGGACTTTACAATCTACCGCCCGACATGGAGGAAAAACTTGTGTGTGTTAAGAGCAACACCTAAAGACCACGTTGTGCCAATGGTCAACATGTATTGTACGCTAATGTGCTAAAATGTCAAAATTAATGTGATAGCTAAGCCTTTGATTTTGGAAAATATTTGGACCTCAGCTAAAAGAATTTTATGGAGAATTCAGACAAAATTGATTGAATAAATGTGTCGCGTAAAGATAATTTAACATTTGTGTAGATGTGTATTTTGTTCATTCAAATATCGGGAGATAATACAAACGTTTCTTAACAGTCGCGTGTACTGTGTACAGTACATTTCTTGAGATACATACATATCTGCAACTACCTAAACGTCAGTGGTATAATGATAAACATCGTATTCGAGAAAATCTTGGTCTTCTTGTATATGTGCAATTATAGAATCACATAACAGGTTATAAAAATACAAGATTTTAAAAACTGCCAACCTGACTCGGTATAATTACTTAATAGTTTGTAATTAGCAAAGAAGTTATATTTAATGGAGTCGCTAGTTCCAGGCAGTAGTTAGTGATGGATGTATGATTGACAATTTAGACAAGTTATACAAGTTACTGTAAATTCCGAAAAAAAATTTGCACACAGATATACTTATAGTAGTACATACAATCGGCGGAATACTGAGGAAAGGGTTACCTCAAAACTCGTCTATTGTTGAGCTCTTCATTTCGTTAGCACTAATGATAAACATCCATACGTAAGTTTACAAGTAACAAAATTAATTAAAACTATTCCTAACCAGTTTGCAGTAACGTAAATCTATCACTTGAACATACAGTCGTTATTGAACATTCAACGCCGGATTTGAACACTAATGAAATTTGAACTCATACATTCCGTAATTATAATCATAATAATTATTGTAAATTAACTCACACACAAAAAAGTTAACAAAGTTTCTATACAAAATTAAATTTCAGATACAAATTCACAGTTGCCTTCTTTTCCGTGTGATTGCTGTTCTCCGCATTAGTGATTAGCTGCTACTATGTTTGTGATTTTCTTGATTTTTTTTAAACAATTAGTCACGGCAGCACTTGCAGCAACATATGCAGCACACAAGCTCCTTCACGCATTCACACAAGCAGTAGCCGATACAGCAGAAGACAATGAAACCTAGAACTATTGCTCCAGCCACGACCAAGGCAATTTCTAAAGGTGTGAGTCCTTTGTTCCTGTTAAATTGGACAATCATTTATAGCTCAGTCGAACATATCCTCATTTAAATACGTAATGTTCTACAATAACGATCCTTATGTGAGGCTTACACATCATCAGCTTTCCCGGTGAAGGTATTCTTGGTTCTCTGAAAAAAGTCATCCGCAGTTTTTGCATAGTCATTGAGGTGAGCTTCAACACTCTTGTCGTCGGCCGGCAAAGGGCTTCCAGATGCGAGAAAGCTGGTGCCACAGGATGCCAAAATGAACAGCGCGACAATCACACTCGGACGGCGGAACAAAGTCTTTGAGCAAGCCATTTTGAATGTTTGTTTGTTCCTTTGAATCACAATGTGAAATCTCCAACACACAAATGAGTCAGAAGGGTCCTGCGTAAAATTTTAAAAGAGAAAATATTAGTAACAAACCATACGACATTACTTTATTCACTCGAGTGCGTGACAGTTTTCCTTTGCAATGACTCATTCACACAGACACTGGATGCATAAGAATAAGAGCCCATTCTAACTTGATGACGACAATTAAGCGTAGACACGTCTTCCTGTATACGCATACCAGGATGGATGTTTGTACATTTTTTATACGTGTGATGTATTGGAAGAAGGTAACGTATGACTAAACTATACATTTAGGTATTCACAAAAACGGAACTTCTTGTCTAAACCCAAAAACTCATTCACCCCGCTCACTGGTACGTATGTGTTATACTATACTCCTCCTTTCTTCAAGAAACTTCTATTATAAACCAACTATATATGAAATAGACATGTCATCAATTTGTAATCATTTGGCAACTCTCCCCAAGATTCAAAGAAGCAGTATGCTGCAAATGTGGATGAACTATGCAAATATTCGAATCATTTAAATTGAGCTAAACTCTGAATATACAGTGTTCACATGCAAAAATCTTTACTCTGAGAAAATTACATAGCGCGAGGGCGAGTCTCAGGAGTGGCAAAGTGACAAAAACAACACTACATAGAGCTGTACATTGAAGTAATGATTGAACTAGGTGCTGAATGCGACAACACCATGCACGGCCCCATACAACTACAAGCCCATCCTTTTGTCAACGAAAAACCATGATGAGGGATGACAACAATACGATGAGATCGCGATTATGCTACTTGGTTCACTTGATGTGCTACTGAATTATACGCTAGTTACGTTTAATATGTGTCATAAAGGTTTATCTCTAACTTAATGCGTATGGTAGATGGAATGAGCTAACGCGTCACTCACTCTTGTTTTCGCTGTTGTATATTTGCATTATATCATCTCCCACGTTTACTGTCAATAACGCTTTTTGCACACTTCTTTCTACTCTACAATTTGTTTAGAACAAAGTCGAAACAGCGAACTAATAGTGGGAAAAGGTTCTGCGTGCAAAATTTAGAAATGCTAGAATAATTTCGTTTGGTTCGCAACATAAATAGCGCTGTATGCACTGACACACAACATATAGGTAGTGAAAGAGTAGGGAAATGCTATGCGTGCCTAGGATGAATATGAAAACACTTGAAAGCATTCGATGATGTCGCTTGGTGTTGAGACGAAGTTGGCACAGCCAGCGACACCGATAGCTGTATATAAGCGTAAAAGTGTCCGTAAAGTATTGGTTCATTTGTATGCGTATGCAAAATTTCTGCCGAACACAGGGCAGGATAACCTCGGGTTGTCGACTTTTGCCAACCTGTGAAGTTTTCATTAGGAAAACTAGTTTTTCCAGGTGAAACGCAATGTTCAATTCAAAGTCATACAAGTGGCAATGGAGAAAGAGAGAATGCAAGTTGGCAAATTATTTACGGCACGTCACAATCACATCGGCCTGCAATGTACGTTTCACAATATTCTTAAAAGGGCTTCTTGCCAATGTCACAGGGGAAGGATACGCACGCAAGCCGGCACAAGGTTTTTACGTCCAATTATCAGCGCACATTATGCAAATCGCACTTAACCTGCGTTGACTCACTTCAACTTTTTAGGTCAAGCACAGTTCACTTCAGGAAATAATACCAACACAACAAAAGTAACGGGAAAACTGACACCTTCGTTAAAAAGGCTACTGAAAAATATGTACTCACCGTGTGCGTGCTCACTCACAGTAATGTCAAGTGAAGCCGAGAAACCGATGCCAAATCTCTTCTCTGAATGTTTCACGAGCTAGATTTCAACTGCGAAGATGAAGTAATGAATCTTATGACTTCTTAATTGAGCTCGTTCGTCTTCTAACAATTGTAAACAGCACTAAACGTAAAGTGACATGCCAGGACCAACTATTCTGACCAAATGAAACTTGCTTCTTTCAGTCGACACAGACACACTTCTCTCTTAAGTCTTTCGGAATCTGTATCATGTATTATCGTGCAAAGTGATGCTCTTCTCCATCTGCTCTACTCACGGCGTCTATTAGCGAGTAAGAAGTTGGTTCCACGAGTTTTCTGAGAACTAGGGGTTTGCTGTGTGTTGTGACGTTTTTGTATACGTAGTTTGAGTAGTCATGATTTTATTGGCTATGTGCTCTTCTCTGCATGCTACTTTGTAAACTCCCTTCCAAGGATTCAAGAAAAACAAAAATAATGTGCATAAGTGTACACGTAGCTGGACAATGTTAGATGCATATCGCAAACTCGTGAGATGAGCTAACAAGTTGTATCCGTGTGTAATATATGTAGGTATGTGGCTACATAGCTTTAAGCTAGCTGTGGAAAGACCTGCCTGACCACTTTCTTTTGATTAAGATTAGTATCCTCGGCACAGAGAGTATGGAGTTTTAAAGCTCGTTATTTATGCTCTTCTGTTTATATAGTAAGCAATGAAGGTACAGCTAGAGAGAGTTGTGTGACTCAAAGCATGTACATGTGAACGATACGCAGACTCCAGTAGAACAGTTTAGACCAGTTTTTGATTCTGCATGCGTTTATATGTAACAATGGATTCAACTAGGACATGACGCCTGCAAATGCGCTCCTCTCTATGTGTATCTTTCTTTAGTCTTTTCAAAAATTTCAGCCTGAACAAATACTGACGTTGGCACATAATCTGTAGATTACAAAGTACCGAAAGCCGTGTTCGCGTTGTCGCTGTCTTGTGATGATGAGACATACACGCAAAGCAAACCATGGGATTGGAGATGAATCATTGTTGAATGTGAAAAATGAAGCTTTATGTAATAGTCATATAGTACACAATAGTAGCAGAGTCATTTTTAGTAATTGCTCAATCAAGTTCAAAGTCTGCGCTGTACTCCATACCACTAAGCAGAGCACGCCTCGACATTGAACGTTCTACTGCCGATGATATGACCACAGAGATTTTTTATAAGATGCAGTATGCAGAGGTATCAGTAAAATCAATTATTAACTGTAACTGTCCTTGGGGAACGAGCTCTGACGTAACACTGACTTGTTTGTATATACGCCAGCAGCAGTTTATAAAATTAATATCACAATCTAAACCTCATGATTAAATGGGATATTTGAAGATTTTTAGTATGAAAATGACAATTTTCAATTCAAAAAGTGTTTACGTTCTTTTGCACAATATTATTTAGAAAATAATGCTTGTCCAACGTTTAGTTCCAAAAATGTAACAGCAAGTTGGAACTATTAGTTAGAAGCAAAGAGTGCTACAATGGTGCTAGTTTAATTAGGTACATACGCCATGAAAAATGATTCATAACATGTTCATCTAGCAATAAACGCATTGAGAAACGTAGTTGCAGTTAGTTTATACTATAATGGAATAAGTCTCAACGACTCAAAGTCACCTCTCTACTGCACTGCAAACGCATATTATGTATTTCGTTTAGTGCTTGTTCATAGTACATAGAGTGTGAAGATGAATCATAGTTCCAAAAGGTTGGAATAAACTTAAGACTTGTGAAACTGTAGAGAAAAATATTAAATTAGCTATGAATGCGTAAACCTTGCAAGCTTTATGATTTATGTGGTTTTATGCGCTGGCAGATATCCAACTTCATGAAAGTCCACCTACATACAACATAATATGTATGCATATTAGTAAATACCTTTTAGACGTTGAGGAGGAGTCAGCAATGAAGTCCAAATCAAAATCCACCTAAATTTATCACAGCTTCACATAGTGCATAATATGAACATATATGTTCGCTTGTGAATATGTGTAAAAAATTAAATACCAAGCATGTGTAAACAACCTCAATAAATGCTTCGCTGTACTGCAATCTACCTTTAGATGATTTGCAAATACCAGTTCTTTACATAATTCATTTCAACGTATGCAAATACCCGCCTATTCTCCAGTATGATTCTGCATAATTTTAAAAACGACTTATTTCAGCATTCACGGTACGTAAAAATCCATTGCATTTTGCACGTCAACATATTATCACCCAAGAAGAAACTGCATTAGAGACAGTAAATGCTAAATTGTTAGCTACAAAGCGCATACACACCGAAGAGTCAAGACTTGGATCAATGTGAAAAATAGTAAAACATCACAAACTTACAGCAATGAATGAGATGTAAAAAGGCTGAAGTTCCGATGTAGGAATGTGAGCTTGTGGAAACCCCTTATGTCTCCTTATTTATGACGTTGCGTGATAAGTAGCTTACTGGTTAATTGACTTTCTTATAAACGTTCACTTTTTAGCAGCGATTGGTGAAACCTTTCTTGCGAAGTAAAACTTTCAAAGCTCTTCCGCAGGCCGAGTCTAGAACAGTTGTGAAAATGTCAAGATCACCAACATATGTAACTAACATATAACGGAAAAGCAGAAGCGTAACTCTACTTTTATCACATAAACCAAACGCCTACTTTCATTTGAAGCAGCACAACAAGCGACACTCTTTTACTTACTTGGAAACTTATTTCAACAATTTCGCACAGCGATTACAAGGTGTCTGGAGCTGTTCCCAATATTTTGCTACAAAAATATGAATTCAATTGTCATTTAACTTGAAATACATATATGTTGACCTAAACTTGTCACCAGTTTCTTTCTTCTTTCATGCCCAGTTTTTGCTGGTTTCCGCCAACTGGACAAAATTGCTTACCTTTCTTGTCAATTTCCTTTCTGTCACTTATCACTTCGCAAACAATGGGAACTACATCACCAAAGTGTTACGACTTGAGCATTTCTCATGCGAATTTAGTTCAGAACGTTTTTAGTTTAGTTCCAAAATGCGTTAGAAAATACCAGCTTCATAAAGGACAACTAGGTCAACGTGCTCGATACTTTTGTTACAAAATACAAGTGGACCAACCAATTTGTGAACTACTGCGGAGTGCGGACAACACGACTTAAATAATGTTTTTCTTTACACAACCTACATTATTACAAATTATGGAATGTTGTCAGTGTTGACTTAAGACGAGCCGCGTGTCACCCCGTTAAATGGTTTAAAGTAACTTGCAATCAAGGGGTGAGAGTTCTTATCGTTCACTCACACAACACTGTAGCTATCTGCGGAGTAAAAAGTAATAAAATTGATAAGGGAAAGGGATAGTAATACAAAGCGAAGAGGGGCAGAAAATCACATTTAATCTTTACGTGATTTTATAAGTACACATATTATGTGATTGTTTCAAATCCTGCGTAAATCTCCTACTACAGACTATTATTTTGGAAAGTATGCAGTTTGTTTCAGATCTTGTTTACCCCACTACTGCCTACACTCGTATGTTTACAAACACACATGAGAGAGACATATTTACCCTACAATATGACGTGCCATGCCATTTCTTTGCCGTGAATACTCGTAGTGTTTTTGTATTTACATGTCATTCATACACACATTCTGCTCATGCAATTTGGGATAGTATGACAAACAATACAAGCACTCCGTACGATACAGAGCAACCCTTTACAGTCCTGTGTGGGA